>OY755235.1:55878597-56003415 GCA_963576725.1 Azorinus chamasolen
AGCTGTTTGATTTGTTTGCTAAAATGTTTCGGATCTGACTATCTACTGTTTGATAATAAAATGTATTAACCCTTTCCCTCATATAAACGTGTTTTCACGCATTTGCAAACACAGTAGACCTCAGGGTCTGCTCTGTTTGCTAATGGAATTTGAAAGATCTGTTTCTTTACTTTCTAAAATGGGTGCAATGTTCCACCTTCTATACTTTATTATATAGCTATATTATCAATGAATATTCAGTAGGTATTGAAATTTGAAATAAACATAGAACAGGGAAAGGGTTAATTTAAATTTTACCAGAATTAAATTTTTTTAATTCATAATAGAGTTTTCAAAAAAAAATCATCATATAAAGAGTTAAAAGTTTATCTCAGTAGCTGTGTAGATGATATGACTTTATCTAGTCTTCAATCTATTTTTACTTCTACATGTACTACGGTACATTGTATATGACATTGTGCATAAAATCTTAGTGGGCATGAAAACGAATGGGGAATTAAATGGTTCATTTAACCGCTTGAATGCTGAATCAGAGGTACAGATAAGATGCGTAAATTTAAACTATTTCAAGAATAGCTTGTTTATTCTCTCCACCAAACATATACTGTGACCACTCATTAGAATCGTCTAGAAGAGACAATTCTAAAGAGTGGTCACAGTATAGGGTTTGGTGGAGAAATAACGATTTTAGTATTTGGGTATGCACCTTTATCTGTAGCTCTGCTTAAAATTGTAATTGCAACAACTGATCAGAGTTGAAAGATTGATTACATTCAGTATGAAAGGCAAAACCTGGATGATTTTAAATAACAAACTGTGCAGACCCTGATCAGAGGGTTCCTCTGGTCTGGATGTACACTGTTATCATTTCCAGCACATTCGTTACCCTCATTCAATGGGTTAAAATCTTGTTCTTTGGGTTAGCCCTTTCCTCCATAAATATGCCTTTCTATGCCTCTGTAATAACCACTTCTTGAAACCATTGTGATAAATAGAGCATTTGCTCATATAGGTGCAAATGCTCTATTTATCACAATGGTTTCAAACTACAAAATTCTAAAATTTTATTTTTCTCTAGTAAATGCTCCTTTTGGGTAGATTCATTTAAAGAGGTTGGGTCTGAAAATAGCCTATGGAGGAAAGGGTTAAATATATTGTCCTTTACCTGTGGCTTGTAACTGATCTTTTTAAACAATTTCAGCAATCTGGATATGATGACTTGGTCGTCCTCCCATTTCCTGTTCAAGAAGATATAACCTGCCATCTGCATTGACCATCCTGCAACAGCATATTACATTGGAAGTTTTAAATGTACTACAGAAAAAAATCTCTAAACTGGACATTGAATTTAGTATAAATATTAGTCTTAGAGACAGGTGGCAGCTTAATGCAGGGTGAAAGTCATGCAGAAAACTCATCTAAGAGCTTTCTATATGACTTTCACCCTGCATTAAGCAGCCACCTGTCAAAAAGTATCTAAATTCTTCTCTACTAGAAGTCCAGTTTAGATTCTACTAGAATTCTGATTTAGAAGGGGCTTTACTGTATTATCTTCAAATTTATCATTGTTATGGTAATAAGTAAATACTAAAACTTTGAAAAAAATTAAAAGAGAAGGTACATTTTTTTGTAACAATATTTTCTCCAAATGTTTGGATAAGAGGAGTACATGTATTTGGTAAATCTAATTAAAAACTTTCAGTGATTCTCCAACAATCCCAGAGTTGTAGTGTAGAAGTGTATTTAGGAAACTAAATAAAAACAGAGCTACAGATAAAGGTGCGTACCCAAATGCTAAAATCGTCATTTCTCCACAAAACCCTAGATTGTCAACATAGGGTTTGGTGGAGAAATAAAGAAGTTATTCTTGAAAATGTTGTAGTTTACGCGTCTTATCTGGACCTTTGTAAAAGTAAAAAACAAAACAAAAAAACCCAACAACTATTTGTCTGCCAACCCCTATCTTGCTGTTACTGTAACCATTTCCCTGTTCTGTGTTTATTCCAAAATAAAATACCTACTGAATATTCATGAACAAAATAGCTACAATAAAATATGGAAGGTGGAATACTGTAGCCATTTTAGAAAGTAAAGAAACAAAACTATCAAATTCCATTAGCAAACAGGGCAAACCCAGGGTCTACTCTACTTGCTTACCGTATCATATAGATCTGATTCTAAAACATCTGTTATGGAAAAACAAATAAATTGTTCATAATGTCATTATAAAAATTCTGCTAATTAATATTCGTACATTCATAAAAAAATATTTCTAGATAAACATTCATGAGGTACAGGGTTCAGCAAACAGAGTAGAGCCTGATCAGATTGCTCAATTAGGTCTTATCTGTTTGCAAAACGTGTATTTAACCCTTTCCTCCATAGGCTATTTTAGTATTTTTAGACCCAACCTCTTCGAATGAATCTACCCAAAAGGAGCATTTACTAGAGATTTAGGTAAAATTTTAGAATTTCAGAGTTTGAAACCATTGTGATAAATAGAGCATTTGCTCCTATAGGAGCAAATGCTCTATTTATCACAATGGTTTCAAGAAGTGGCTATTACAGAGGCGTAGAAAGGTGTATTTATGGAGGAAAGGATTATGAAGTAAAGGGTTAAGAAACCACCTGCTTTTACAGGCACCAGTCCTCAGAAGTCCAGATACAGATGTGTAAATTAAAACATCTTCAATAACAACTTCTTCATTTCTCCTCCAAACCCTATGTTGTAACAACTCTATAGAATCATCTCTTCAAGATGATTCAAAAGAGTGGTCACAAGTTCACAACAAAAGGTTTGGTGGAGAAATGTCAGTTTTAGTATTTGAGTACGCACCTTTATCTGTATGCAGCTCTGAGTCCTGTGGCAAATTACTCACTGACCAGTATAAAGAGGTTCTACATTAGACAGATTTACATGTACATACCTATACCCGGCAGCATCTTGAGTATATTTTTCAGACTGATTGTATATCTTCTCACTGATGCATGTCTGACTTGGTATGAAAACAGATAGAGCCAGTCAAATCTAGTCCTATGATTCATGATCATTAGTATGCCAGCTGTATGACTTGGTATGTCTCCATAAACTCGAACTTTAGTTTGGAAAAGACCTTCATAAAGAGCCTGAAAGACAGAGGTACATTATTAGTTATACAGATCATTGGCGGGGTATCTGACTTTTTGTTTCCTGCTGAGGAAATTCATGTTGCCCGAGCCGTTAGGCGAGGGCTACATGTATTTTCCTCAGCAGGGAATGAAAAGTCAGATATCCCGCCAATGATCTTTATAACGATTTTATTATACTGCAAAGTTTAATATTTGTAGCAGTTAATTAGCGTTGTTAATTTAGGCGTCGTTTTGCTTCCCCTTAGGGGCCTCATACTGTAAGGTAAGGGCTTATAATATATGTATAATAGCCAGCTCATTTTGTGGATAGAAAGGGGTCTTCCAAGTGCATTAGTTTCTCAAAAGATTGAAAGAATCAGACGTTAGTAAAACTTCCAGCATATCAGCGGTTAAGCAAACACTATTTTTCAGCATGAGAACAGTTAAACTTTATAGAGTGATTGGCGCTATTCCGACGTCATTTGGATGACGTCAAAGTGACGGTTTTATAATATTCAAAAAGGGGCTTTGGAAGGAGCGGCTATACTGCAATTTACAGGTACGTTTACTGTGCATGTGCATAAACAAAATCTGAATCGAATTGGGTGTGGATTGTCTTTGTAAAAGTGGGGGTTCAGGGCCTAATCAGTACTTGCACAAGCACTTTGACAACATTTTCAGCATCAGAGCAGAATAAGACCTTCGCCACGTATCGGGTTCATTTGCATTGTTATACAACAACTATAACAAAAATGTTTCTCAATGGATAACTTTGTTCCGCCCCAAACTCTTGTTATTTCGTTTGAGAGCGGTTGTTTGGATCGAATCGACGAAGTAAAGCTGGTCGGCCATTTTTATTTTATTGTAGCAATGAAGTGAGGCCCTCGACGGGGGAAACTCCATTGTTGCTCATGACTCCGTATATACATCAGAATTTAGAGGGATACACGTCTTTTATACATGGCTAATTGACCAATCAAAATCGAGGATTTTACTTTGCAGTATAATAATGTAATTTGTATCACTGAGTGACCAGCTCTCGAACCCCTAACCTTAAAATCTTTCTATAACTCTTTCCCATATGAGCATTTATGCATAAATAAAATTGATCTCATGAATAGTTTATTAAGGTAAATTTTTAAGAGATTTTTAAAGGTTAATCAAAATTTATTTATTACACATGTATGTCTATTCCCATATATTTTTGAGAAGTTATCTTAACCTTTTCCTCCATAAATACACCTTTCTACGCCTCTGTAATAACCACTTTATAAAACCATTGTGATAAATAGAGCATTTGCTCCTATAGGAACAAATGCCCTATTTATCACAATGGTTTCAAATTACAAAATTCTAAAACGATTCCTTTTCCCTAGTTAATGCTCATTTTGGGTAGATTTATTCAAAGTGGTTGGATCTAAAAAATAGCCTATGGAGGAATGGGTTAATGCAAATCAATACACAGTAAAACCCTGCTAATGCGACCACCTAAAAGAGGTATACTTATGGTTGCTAAATGCAGGCAGTAGCTTAATACAGGACAAAAGTAATGCAGAAAGCTCCTGCATTACTTTTGCCCTGCATTAAGCAACCGCCTGCTTATAAAGACACCCATGTTTATTCATTAAGTGATCGTATTAGAGGGGTTCTACTGTAAAATTGTGGAAAAAGCAATTGTTTTTCAAAACAATGAGTAACATAAAGCAAATAAATATAGCAAAAAGCAAAAAAAAAATAGAATACCTAATGAGAATATGAATAATACCCAATTACGAAAATTGCCAATACCCAATAAAAATTGCAAATATCCAATTCTGTAAAAAATCAAGGAGTAAATACCTAATTGCATCAAAACCTTATCTGTAACCCTGACTGTATATATTATTAACCATTCCCCTCATATAAATGCCTTTGCATGCAGTTTCAAACAGAAAACCCAGTTTCTGCCAAGGTAAATACATTTTCTGTTCATATACCATTATAGCTAATAATCTATTAAATATTCATGTAATTATTTCTTACATGTATGAATATTGAAAAGGGAAAGGGTTAAAGAATATGCAAATACTAATTTTTTAAGCGCCACTTTGAAGATTAAAAGATACATGTATTTGTTATACTCATTACTGTATTTGAACTGTAACATGTTTATACGTAACCTGTTATGTAATAAGTAATACCTGAAAGTTACTCTGATTGATAGTGCCAAAAGTCTGAATGACAGTCTACACATTAAAGATTTGGAGCATGGCAGCTGGCTAGCTAGCTTGTACAAAACTGTTTCAGCGATGTAGCAAATGCATTAGATACATGTGCATGGCCAAGTGTGTTCCTGACTTCTAGCTAATTCACTAGATACATATAGCCGTTGTGTAAATAGCCTCTGCCAATATTTATTTGAGTTTAACCTTTTACTCCATGAATATTCATGTCAGATATAATGACATCATGGATATTAATTAACACTTTGCCTGTTCTATGCTCATTCCAAATTTCAATACCTAAGCAATGCTACTGAATATTCATAGACAAAATATAGTTACAATGAAATATGGAAGGTGGAACATTGTAGTCATTTTTGAATGAAATGAAACACATCTATCAAATCCCATTAGCAAACAGAGCAGACCCTGATCCAATGGCTCCTACAGGAGCTGTCTGACCTGGGTCTACTCTGTTTGCAAATGCGCGAAAAGAGGTTTATATGAAAGAAAGGGTTAATTGATTTTTTGTATAGGTTAGTGTTTGTTAGGCAGCATTTAAAAAAATAAATCGGTCTAATGCGGCACAGTCATGCGACCGATTTATTTTGCAAATGCTGACGAACAATCACTAACCAATTTAGTGTTTGAAATTATATTTCGTTTACAAAATGTCTTGTGCTTTATGTAACTTACATATTTGTCATCACCCACCACATTGTTAACACGAAGCAAATCCATAATATTATTATGTGACAACAGTGTACATGTTACACCCTAGATGCATTACAGTTTTCTTAGAATAGCAATGGAAGGTCATAAGAATAATAAAATAAAGGACTCTGATTTACTGAAATTGCCATATGGGCTTCTTGACGAAGAACCATTTCTGTTTACAAATGAATTCAAGGTGTCTCAAGTTTTGGATGTCAATACACAAAAACTGCTTCAGAATTCCACTAATAAAAAGTTACATATGTAGGTGATATTACCGTGATAATTTGCAAAGAGATCTCCCCTGATTTCGATTTGATTCCAGAATCACCTTTTTCATTTTCATTAATTAATACACATATCTATAGTATGTCATTGATGTTTAATGCATTCGCCATGTTTGTTGACCCCGCCTGCAAAACCTGACAGCAACTTTATCTAGTCTGATTCAAACCTGAAATGCCTGTCTGCAAGTTAGTACAATTTTTAAGACTCCCAACTAAGAGTGTAAAAAAATGTTATAAAAAGGACAAAGTAATCTTCAAAGAGGCTTTACGGCAGGCGCTTCACCATTAAATGCCACACTAATAGTGTCAGAGAGAGAGCAAAGATGAGAAAGATCAATTTGTATCCTGGCGTCTTGTGTTCTCGACAGTCTAAGAAAAAAATCTATAATTTTGGTTTCGATTGTATTAATTACCCAGTTATGTCACTACATTATTGATTTCGGACCACTTGGTTAACTTCTGCAACAGAAAGTTAAAAAGAATAGTTGACTGCGTCCGAAAATAGCATGGTCTCACCGTCTATCGAACCTCTTAACTTTTGACCAGGAACAGAAAACGTTTACTTTGAATATTGAAGAAACAAATAAATCAGCAGTTCAAAATAATCTTTTATACATACCTTGAAAAAATTAAGTAATTTTATTCTCATCTATTAATCCCCAAACAATCCGGTGTTCCCCATCCCCCGCATAACAAAAACAAAAATGGCTGCCAGAAAAACATCACCTGCTTATCAAACCTTTATTTTAGAAACTGTTTACTGTAAAATAATACTCATAGTCACGTGATTTCAACATGGGCACACGACCTTTGCATAAGCTGAAGGGGTCAGAGCTGTCAAACATTTTTAATGTGGTACACTTTTCAATTTATGTTGATATTCTATAAGGTATAGGTAGTTTTCTCATGTTTAGCATATAGTTGAAGGGAAAATAAACTGTATTGACCTGTTTATGACGTATATTTCGTTTTTAAAGCCACAAGGCATTGTTTACAGACAAAGCAATGGTACTCATGATTTTATGACGTAGTGTGCACTTGTGCATGCATAAAAACACAAAAAATGAAAGGTTCGATAAGCAGGTGAGGTTCGATAGAAAGTGAGTCTACGATACATGTATGTCGAGAACCGATGACGCAAGGATACTGGTCCTATTGGATACAAAATCGGCATTCAATGTTGTAAATCACCAGAACCTTATGAGACATTTGACACAAAAAATGAAAGGTTCGATAAGCAGGTGAGGTTCGATAGAAAGTGAGTCTACGATACATGTATGTCGAGAACCGATGACGCAAGGATACTGGTCCTATTGGATACAAAATCGGCATTCAATGTTGTAAATCACCAGAACCGTATGAGACATTTGATGACTTATATCACATTGGTTGAAAACAAACATTGGACACTTATAGATAGTTTGCATACAGAACGTCCATAAAATGGAATGAGAAGACAAGAGTTTGGTCTAGAGGGGTGCTGGAGAAATCGCCTAGTAACGAAATCGCCTACAATTAGATATATAGTAAACCAATTGGAGAAATCGCCTAGAAAGCAATTATATAGTGTTTGTATTTCGCACCTATGGTACAGGACGGATAACATGACAGAACTATAAAGAATGTTTGTAACAAGAATAAATTGTTCTCTTGTGTTGTTTTCCAGATCAAGATAACCAAGATTGGACAATCAGTGCAGCCCCTGATCACCACCTGGAATTTGACAGCCCAATATTACAGGGATTGATAATTGTATACCAAATATTAGAAGAAAGTGAAAATGTCATACGAACGGAACAAGTTATAATATGAGTCTTACTTCTTGTTAGATGATCTGGATCAAATCATTTTTTCGAAAACCAATATTAGTTATTACAAAATGTTGGTTACCACAGTAAAAATAAAAAATGTTTTATCAATAAAAATATCTACGTAAAGTGTGTATTGTTAACCATTATTTCACATAAACATCTTTACACATGTATGTTGGAATACAGAATAGACCCAGATCAGAATCTTTTGTAGGAGCAATCTGACCAGAGTCTGCTCTGTTTGCTTATGGAATTTGATCCGTTTCTTAAATGAACTCACTTTCTTTAAAGGCATATGTACACATGATATTTTGGTATTGGTAGGAAATAGGGTCATATATAGAAACAAACAGAATAGACCCTGATTACACTGCCATATATTATTGCTATTTGAATATTTACTGGTCCCAGATCCTCCGACATGAAGTAAGACTCATATTATAACTGCTTCGAACATAAGGCTTTGGTATAATTAACAATCCCTGTCGAATTCTATGTTGTGATCAGGGGCTACACTAGCTGATCGTTCAATACTGTTCATTACGATCTGGAAAACAATACCACGTACACAACAATTTAATCTTGTCGGTGGTCCTATGTGGAATTATTCAATTCATATAGTGACCTATCAGGGGATCAGTCATTTGCCCATTATAATAATATTGCTATTCGAATATTTACTGGATCCAGATCATATTACAGTAAGTAAGACTCATGACATTTTCACTCTTGCAAATTCGCCACAACTATTGATATATCAGTATCGGTCTTTTTCCATTTTCTGTCAAATTCTATGTAGTGATCAGGGGTTACACTGATCGGATCCAGACCATCTGACTAGACATAAGACTCATACTATAACTTGTTTTGTGCGTAAGACATTCATACTTTCTGCATAACTATTATAATTATCGCTCCTTATATATAAATATCTTCTGTCAAATTAATTCTATGTAGTAATCAGGGGCTACACTGATCGATCAATCTTGATAATCTATCTATCTATCTCTGTGTACTGCCAACCCCTCTCTCGAGTGTTACAGGCAGGAAAAGGTGCACGTCGGAACTGTTAGTAGCAAAAGGTGATAGGGATAAGAACCTGGTAATGAGTATTTTCAGGTCAGTGAGAGACATGAACAAGGTTCAAGTCATAGATAAAATATTAGCATATTAGTGAGATGTGGAAAAGATTAAAAGTAAAAACACTAGTATGTAACTAATACTCATCCTCACCACTGCCTGCCTGAATTGGTCAAGGTCAGGCAGGGTTGCGATGTTACAGCAGGGAAGCTGGTTCCAAAGGGTAATACAATGGGGAAAGAATGAGAATTTGCGGTAGTCTGATGTAACCTGTATTTGTCTAAGTGAGAGAGGGTGCATATGTCTAGTTGATCTAAGTGGTTTTACAATGTAGGGTGGAAGACTGGTGGATACTAAGTTATGGTAAATCTTAAAGAACATAATAAGGCGGAAGTCAAGTCTACGGTGTTCGAGAGATCGCCAGCCAAGATCTTTCTGCATGGCAGTTACTGATGACAATGGAGAATAATCATGTTTTACCCACCGTATCGCTCGCCTCTGGACCATTTCAACTTTATGAATATTGCTTTGTGTATAGGGGTGCCAAATTGTTGAGGCATATTCCAACTGGGGCCGGACCAAGGATTTGTATGCAAGTTGTTTTACGTTCTCATTTTTCGTAGTGATATTTCTTTTAATGAATCCTAAGGTTTTGTTTGCGTTTGATGTTATTCTTGTGATGTGTGTATTGAAACTTAAGTCTGTAGATAGATCTAGGCCAAGATATTTTGCATTAGGGACGGATGTTAAAGCTTGGCCATGGAGAAAATACTTGTTTTTTATCACGTTTTTGTTTTTAGTAATATGGAGTACTTGACACTTAGAGGGGTTAAACTCCATGTCCCACTCCTTCTCCCAGATCTGCATGTTATTGAGATCTTCCTGTAATGATTGGGAGTCGGAGGGGGAGTCAATGGTGATGTAGACCGCTGTGTCATCAGCAAAGAGTCGAATTTGAGATCTGGAGACTGAGGAAGGAAGCTCATTGATATAAAGAAGGAAGCATAGAGGTCCAAGGACAGAGCCTTGAGGAACACCAGAATTTACAGAGACTTTGTTGGAGTGGGCATCATCCATCACAACAGTTTGAGTTCTGCCAATTAAGAATGAACGTATCCAGTTTAAGATTTGTGGAGACACACCGTTATTTTGAAGAGTATGGAGTAGTTTAAGATGGTTTACTTTGTCAAAAGCTTTGCTGAAATCTAGCAGTATAAGATCTGTTTGTTTACCTGATGCTATATTATTGATAAGACTATCTGTTAGTTCAATGAGCTGCGTTTCACATGAGCGTCTTTCTCTGAAGCCATGCTGGAGATCGAAGAGGATACTGTGATTACTGAAGTGAGAGGAAAGATGGGAAGCAACTATATGTTCTAAAGTTTTACAGAGAATGCAAGTTAAGGAGATAGGCCGATAGTTAGCTGGGTCAGTGCAGTCACCCTTCTTGTAAACAGGGCATACATAGGCCTTGGTCCAGTCAGAGGGAATAGAGCCAGAAGACAAAGATTTCTGGAAAAGGATGGTGATAAGGTCAGTAATTTCATGCCTGAGTTCCTTTAGCACTACAGGTCTTATAAGGTCTGGGCCTGCAGCTTTGTCTACCTTGAGGTTGGAGAGGAGTTTCAGCACACCATTCCTGTCTATAGAGATGTCATTCATCTGAGGGTATTTGCAGTACTTTCTTGGGTCAAGGTATCTGAGTTTTTGCATACATATTTGTTTCAGGGATAGTGGAGAAGCGCTGGAAAAGACTGATTGAAATTGATGATTCAAGATGTTGGCCTTGTCAAGACTGTTTGTTTTCAGGTATCCTGTTGACTGGTCTTTGAGAGATGTTATATTTTGCGAATCTTGTTTTGAATTTTTTAATAGAGAGTACAGTTTTTTAGTTGGAAATTTGGTCTGTGTGTCTGTGACATCATTTTCAGTGAGGTCAAGGATATGTTCTAAATGTTGGTCATAAGATGTTTTAATTTTGGATTTGATGAGGGTTTTTAATTTTTTAAATTAGATAATCTGGTAAATAATACCACATTGCAATGCGAGAAAATACTTACTACTAAATATAATTTCCAAATCCAGATTAGCACATCTGTGTAGCTCCTGGCTAGTTTTGGTGCAATGAAAAACAGCGGAAGGAAAGGTGTTACCATGAATATCGTTCCGAAATAGGTGGAAAACAGGACTAGAAACACGAATCCAGCACCTCTAATGCAGCGAAACATCCTATCATAGTTTGTCTGCGTCATTTTGACTGCATTAAGATTACTTAATATGTTGTGGAACTGAAAAATCTATGCGCAAATCTTAGATTTGTGATTGATGATATTATAATTTATGTTGCATGTCTCAATAATCTGTTTATAAGTAAACAAGTTTGTTACAAAGCGGAAGCGACATCTCCTCTAAGGGAGAATACTTGTGAAAGTGCTGGTTTCCGTACTGTGTTCCCGTTCATGTTCTATTTATAGAAAGTTTTATCGAGGACTCGGACCTCGATAGTTTCGAACCGACAAGACACGAAAAAGTTATTTAAGGCATCGGCCGACAAGAAAAACACGGGGTTTTTTTTGTTGTTTTTTTTTTGGGGGGGGGGGGGTTAAAAATTAAATTGATGATCAGCCGATAATCACTTCCCATCATGCAATAACAATACCATTACCGATACCACAGCAAATCACCTTTCTTTAATACTATCCACCATTTCTCTGACTTAACCAGTCAGCCTTTAAATTCTTTCTTTGTCTATAATTATATGCTATACCCCCTCACGGGCAACACTAAGCAGCTACGCGCCAGAACCATTGTTAATTGAAAAAGTATATAGTCATTAAAAGTAAAAACAGTAGAAGGAAAATAAAGCTGATAGCATTAAGGAAACAAATTAGTAAGTAAAGACATAAAAAATAGAATAAAAGCAAGTTTAAAAACAGTTATGATATCGTTAAATGTTTGATGTGGTGAATGAGGCTGACTGCATGTTTGAATGAATCCAAGGCAATGCATTCCACTGTACAATTGTTACGGGGAAGAATGAATATACTTGTATTCATATATGGGGAAGAACTTATCCGGGCCCAAAAGTGTATGTGTGTGTGTTGGCACGAAGTAAATACAGATTGTATTTACTTCGTGGTGTTGGGGGGGGGGGGGGGGGGGTTAGATCACGTGCTTGACAAATCAATATATAGGCACCCGTGCAGCCATATTTCCCTCTCGGTAGCCTAAGCTATGTGTAGTTCACTTGATGAACCAGCTTCTTTTTATGACTGGGTGAAGAAAATGGAGAGGCCCGGTACTTGGTATAGATCGACAATGACACTGACGATTGACGATATTTATAAGCTCTCCACTTAATAAATATTATCAATTTAAAGCTATAGATAATTGTCAGATTACGCAACATGATTGTGGGTTTTTTTTCTCTCGCTTTTAAAAAAGCATCTCGATCAAACCTCTTTCATAAGTGACCCCCATCACCTAATATACACATAGTCTCATTAATGACCCGTAAGACAGCATGCTAATTTTGTGACAGGCGCCGTCTTACAGTGTACTCTCCGGCGGTAGGTCTAAAACACGCAATGGAAGAAATGGAAGAAATGGAACACAAAACACGAAATGGAAATTTTTTAGGCATTTCTGGGTCGATTTTAATTTTTTTTTTCAACAAATATAGGTACAATAAGGTAATTTCGATTGATTTAGACCATATAAAACAAGACTGGTCAATAGATAACCATAAAATCGCGTAATTACTGAAAACTTTTCCATTTCGCCAGTGGAGAAATGGAGAAATAGAGATGAAATGTGCATTTTTATGTTGATTTTGTTCATTTTTTCAGGCATTATGACTACTCTTACACGAATTCTATCGATTTAGATCAAGCTAAGCATCTGTTGTCTATTAATATTTGTGCAATCGTGTATTTACTTTAAAAAAGGTCCATTGCGCCACAAGAGAAATGGAGAGAAAATACGCAATGGAAATATTAAAGTCATTTCTTGGTTGATTTTTACAGTTTTTTCAAGCAATATAGGTACTATAAGATAATTTCGAATGATTTAGACCAACTTAAACGAGAATTATCAATATATAATCTTAAAATCGCGTAATTAATGAAAAATTTCCATTGCTCCAGTGAAGATGCATAAGCATAATAAATTCCATAAGCAACCAGAGCAGACCCAGATCAGACGGCTCCTATAGCTGTTTGCAAATTCGTGAAAAAAGGAAAAGGGTTAAATCAGTAGCTTAAGTGTAAAGCACGCGTGTGATAGCAGCAGGGTTCTGTTTACGGTACTCTGAACGGTAGCACGTGCGACCTTTGTGTATTAAATCAACTGATACGAACCAGCATGGGATTTAACTGATGCAGAAGACTCCTATAGGAGTTCGGATCTGGATCCGCCCGATTAGGGTCAAACTTGGGTCTACTCTGTTAGCAAAGGCGTGAATATGAGGGAAAGGGTTAAATAGGTCCCGACTTATCCCTCTTACTAACACGTTAAAAGTTCACATTAACTGTAGTGTATATATCATGTATATGTCGGATGGGCGATATACTCGCACCAAAAATAGTCAAAGGTTTTTATACCATAACTATACCATAACTCCCTAATTTATGTATATAATTCTAAAATTTACACCTTTATTTAGGCTGTACATACAAAGCAGAGCAAACCGAACAGACCCTGATCAATTGGCTTCTACAGGAGCAACACGCGTTTGATCTGTGAGCGGTTAGGTGTGCGGGACTGTCGCTAAAAGGTGTGATAATCCAATCATGCTATAACCGCTGATTGGATTAAACATCAACTTAATTCGTTCAGGACTTTCACGGGTGCGGAAATCAAATCCGACTGATCAGGATCTGCTCTGTTATATACTTCTTTAATACCTATTTAGACTTGATATTTTCTGCAATGACCAAAACGTTATGTAATGAATAAAATCTAATAAATGGTGACATATCAGATCCAGATCAAACGGCTTCTGTAGAAGCCGTCTGATCAGGATCTGCTCTGCTTGCTTCCGAGTTTGTATATTAGACATGACATTTTCTGCAATGACCAAAACGTTATGTAATGAATAAAATCTAATAAATGGTGACATATCAGATCCAGATCAAACGGCTTATGTAGAAGCCGTCTGATCAGGATCTGCTCTGCTCTGCTTGCTTCCGAGTTTAAATTGTATATTAGACTTGACATTTTCTGCAATGACCAAAACGTTATGTGATGAATAAAATCTAATAAATGGTGACGTCGTTAGTTCTTATGATTAACATACAGTGCTCCCTCTCTACAACGACACCCTTTGGGATATTAAGATTGTATGTGTTGTTCAGAGGGAGTTGTTATAGAGAGGGAAAATCAGGCATAATTAGCTTGTTTGCAGATCCCCAGATAATGTGTATTTCGAGAACTAAAACCGTTATGCCTCTATCAAACCCTATGCTGTGACCACTCTTTAGAATCGTCACAAAATGACGATTCTAAAGAGTGTTCACAACATAGGGTTTGATGGAGGCAAAAAGAAAATGCGATGGAAAAAAGTTGTTTCTGGAGCCTTGTTGTTTCGGAAACAGTGACATGCGTTTTAGACCAGTCTTGTTTTATATGGTCTAAATCAATCGAAATTATTGTACCTATATTGCTTGAAAAAACTGTAAAAATCAACCAAGAAATGACTTTAAAATTTCCATTGCGTGTACGTTTTCTCTCCATTTCTCTTGTGGCGCAACGGACTTTTTTTAAAAGTAAATACACGATTGCACAATTATTAATGGACGACATATACTTAGCTTGATCTAATTCGATAGAATTCGTGTAAGAGTAGTCATAATGCTTAAAAAATAGACAAAATCAACATAAAAATGCATATTTCATCTGAATTTCTCCATTTCTCTACTGGCGAAATGGAAAAGTTTTCAGTAACTACGCGATTTTATGGTTATCTATTGACCAGTCTTGTTTTATATGGTCTTAATCAATCGAAATTATCTTATTGTACCTACATTTGTTGAAAAAATTATTAAAATCGACCCAGAAATGCCTTAAAAATTTCCATTGCGTGTTTTGTGTTCCATTTCTTCCATTTCTTCCATTGCGTGTTTTAGACCAACCCCTCTCCGGGATAGCGTTAAAATCGAAAGTAGCTCGATATCACCATTTAGAGTACACAGATGTGAACTAATCTACACAGTACGTGTCTAGTCAGGGCCCATAGCCATAAGGGACAAAGTTATGCAAAATTTTACACCTTAATTAGTTTGTGTAAATAGATGAATGAAGGTCAGCATCCAAATACACGTACAGAGTGGGGTTAATGGGTCAACATTCCTTTCGAACTGCCTTTAAAAGGGTCACTTATGAAGAAGCTTTGCAATGCCTTTATTTTTTTAAATGTCTATTTTGATAAGTTTGTCGATGTTTTTAAATATAATCAGCTGAATTAAATATGCTTAATTAACCATAGAAAGTATTAATTAGAAGTGTTTTCCAATGGCACGCGCTGGAGGTATCTCGCTACCTTAAATAAATGTCCAAAGGGGCAGACAATCCAGGCGTCAAGGGACAGACTACAGACAGCTAGACCCTTAGGTATTTATGAAACAGACTTGCATTAATCAATATTTGTAGTTTTCGTTTCAGTAATAGTTGTCAACATGTCTATTCGTAAATCTTTACACACGTGCGCTTTAAAAGACCAAATTAGGGCGACTTCGTTTTCAGTATATTCGGTCCACATACAAATCGGTCCAAACGAATCCGATTGAGCTGCACTACAATATTGAACTAATTAACAACCCTGATGTGATTGTTACACGTGTATGGCCTCCCTATTACCTACTGACGTGTTTGCTACACATGTCCTCCTGGTGTGTTTGTTACACATGTATGGCCTCCCTATTGCCTCCTGATGTGTTGGCTACACATGGCCTCCTGATGTAAATGTTACACATGTATGGCCTCCTAATTGTCTCCTAATGTGTTTGCTACACATGGCATCCTGGCGTGTTTGCTACACATGGCCTCCTGATGTGTTTGTTACACATGGCCCCCTGATGTGTTTGCTACACATGATCTCTCAATGTGTTTGCAACACATGGCCTCCTGATGTGTTTGCTATACATGCATGGCCTCCTGGTGTGTTTGTTACACTTGTATGGCCTCCCTATTGTCTCCTGATGTGTTTGCTACAATTGGCCTCCTGATGTGATTGTTACACATGTATGGCCTCCCAGTTGTCTCCAGATGCGTTTGCTACACATGGCCTCCTGATGTGTTTGCTATACATGCATGGCCTCCTGGTGTGTTTGTTACACATACATGGCCCTGGGATTTCCCTCTGAATTTGGAATTGGGGGTCCCAGGACCTTTACTTTTGAGAGTCTCATGGATAATTTGAGAGTCCGAAGTATTTTAGACCTTTAAAATTGATTATGAAATTGTGGAAAATAGGAGTAAACATTACTTGGCTGAAAAACAAGTTTAATTTCAGTGCGAATACAGCCTTTTGAGAGTCCAAAGGATGGGTGACGGTCGTTTCGTCAAACTGCCAGTTCGTCAAAAAGGTTATACAGTACAAAAGGGGTTGTCGTTTCGTCAAAAAGGATTATATAGCAAATTGATTTATATATCCCCTTTTTGACGAACTGGCAGTTTGACGAAATGACCTATATTATTAGATCTATTAACCTTAGTTTGGATCTAGATGAGATCTGGATCAGAACTGTATGCTTTGTGGTGATTAATTAACTCAGAAATAGTGAAGAATGCGACAGTACCGTATACTTTATGCACGCTACGGGTCAATTCGTGATTACTGTTTCAAATAGTTTGGGTCTATATCAGATCTGGATCAGAATTGAATGCTCAGAATTAATTAATTTATGAATAATGCGACAGTACCGTATACTTTATGCACGCTACACGTGGGGGCGAATTCGTGATTACTGTTTTGAACAAATAGTTCAGATCCAGATGACACTCGGAGGCTATTTAATGGCACATCCACGATAATTAACTCAGAGAAATATTGAAGACGGCAACACTGAATTAGTAAATTAACAGAAGGTTAGCCATTTTGAAGGCGTTATTATTGTTGCAAATAGTTTGGATCCAGATAAAATCCAATGACATTTTTGACGAATTTTGCCGAGGACAATTACATAGGAAACTGAAGGCTAATACATTTTTGAAGTGTGATTATACATGCAGAAGATGGCATTTGTCAGTTTTCTGCATAATCCGAAAAGGGCACATTAAAGTGACCATGCACCAGTTTCACTAGCGGTGCTGATTGATTAGGAAGGGGGATTAACGTTAATTACACAATAAAGTGTTGATAAAAGTTTGTACCGCCGAACCCGTGTCGCTAATTGGTTTGTAGGTGTGAAAAAGCAATTAGACTAACACGTGTAATTTTTGCACACTTATAGAGTAATTAATATTTGTTTTTTGCTTTACATATATTACTTGATAAAACTTTTAAACATTTTAATCAACAAATCGGTGTCAAGATTCATCTTCATAATTTGTATATTACAAATTTTAAGTCCTGTCCTATCATTTCCAAACTCGATAGTTCCGCATACGCAAAAACTCTGTTGTTCGAGAATTACTCACAGCCCTATATATTTGGGGATCAGTTAATTTTTCTGGTTTCTTAATTCACCAAAATATATACATTTAACAGATTTATTGAAATACTATTCATATTTAGCTCACCTGGCATGAAGTGCCAAGGTGATCTTTTGTGATCGCCCTGTGTCCGGCGTGGTCCGTCGTCCACAATTTTTTCAAATGGCTTCTCCTCCTAAACCACTGGGAGGATTTCAACTAAATTTCACAGAAATGTACCTTGGGTGGTCCTCTATCAAGTTTGTTCAAATCATGACCCCCGGGCCAAAAAATTCCCCGCCATGTGGCTTATCAGTTGTTAACTCACCTGAGCCAAAGGCTCAGGATAAGCTATTGTGATTGCGATCCGTCTGGCGTCCAGCGTCCGTCGTCCGTCCACATTTTCAAACGACATCTCCTCTGAAACTGCTGACCCGATTTTAACCAAATTTTGTCAGAAGCATCAGTGGCTAGGGGCAACGAAATGTTGTTCACATTATGACCCCCGGACCAAAAATGACCCCCGCCCAAGGGCTTATCAGTTTTTCATAGGAAAATCTTTAAAAATCTTCTTCTCTGAAACTGTAAGGCCTAGACCTTTGATATTTGGTATGTAGCATGATCTAATGGTCCTCTACAAAGATTGTTCAAAATATGACCCTCGGGTCAAAAATGACCCCGCCCAAGGGCTTATCAGTTTTTCATAGGAAAATCTTTAAAAATCTTCTTCTGAAACTGTAAGGCTTAGACCTTTGATATTTGGCATGTAGCATGATCTTATGGTCTTCTACAAAGATTGTTCAAACTATTACTCCCGGGCCAAAAATGGCCCCACCCAAGGGCTTAACAGATTTTCATAGGAACATCTTTAAAATTCTTCTTCTCTGAAACTGTAAGGCCTAGACCTTTGATATTTGGTATGTAGCATGTTCTTATGGTCCTCTACAAAGATTGTTCAAATTATGACCCTCGGGCCAAAAATGACCCCGCCCAAGGGCTTATCAGTTTTTCATAGGAAGATCTATAAAAACTTCTTTTCTGAAACTGTACGGCTTAGACCTTTGTTAATTGACATGTAGCATGATCTTATGGTCTTCTACAAAGGTTGTTCAAATTATTACCCCCAGGCCAAAAATGACCCCGCCCAAGGGCTTATCAGTTTTTCATAGGAAAATCTTAAAAAATCTTCTTCTCTGAAACTGTAAGGGCTATACCTTTGATATTTGGCATGTAGCATGATCTAATGGTCCTCTACAAAGATTGTTCAAATTATGACGCCCGGGCCACAAATGGCCCCGCCCAAGGGCTTATCAGTTTTTCATAGGAAAATCTTTAAAAATCTTCTCTGAAACTGTATAGCCTAGACCTTTGGTATGTAGCATCATTTAGTGGTCTTCTACAAACATTGTTCAAATTATTACCCCCAGGCCAAAAATGGCCCTGCCCAAAGGCTTATAAGTTTTTCTTAGGAAACTCTTTAAAAATCCTCTGCAACTGTAAGGCCTAGACCTTTGATGTTTGGTAAATAACTTGATCTAATGGTCCTCTGCAAATATGTAACTTTGGATTGTGGTCCTCTGCCAAGAATGTTATGACTTATGACCCTGACCTCTGGGCGAAACTTGGCCCTGCCTTGGGGCTTATCAATTTTTCATGGTAAAATTATAAAATATTATTTTTCTCTGAAACCATACGGCTTAGACCTTTAATTAATGTCATACTGCTTTGCCTTGTGGTTCTCTACCAAGGTTGTGCAAATGATGACTTCTTGGTCAGAAATGGCCCGTCCGTGGGGTATCTCAGGTGAGCGCTTCAGGGCCTCATGGCCCTCTTGTTTTTGTAAAAATCTTTAAAAAATCTTCTTCTGTGAAACTACTACAAATCCCAGAGCTTAGATATTTGGTATGAAGCATCATCTAATGGTCCTTTACCAAGGTTGTTCAAATTATGACCCCCGGGCCAAAAATGGCCCTGCCCCGGGGCTTATCAATTTTACATAGACTTGTATAGGAAAACCTTTAAAAATCTTCTTCTATGAAACCACATACCCTAGAGCTTAGATTTTTGGTATGAAACATCATCTAATAGACCTCTACCAAGTTTGTTCAAATCATGACCCCCGGGCCAAAAATGGCCCTGCCCCGGGGCTTATCAGTTTTGTTTTGTTTTAAATCTTTAAAAATCTTCTTCTCTGAAACCGTTAGGCCTAGACATTTGATATTTGGTATGTAGCATCAATTAATGGTCCTCTACAAAGATTGGTCAAATTATGACCCCCGGACCAAAAATGGCCCTGCCCCGGGGCGTATCAGTTTTTCATAGGAAAATCTTTAAAAATCTTCTTCTCTGAAACCTTTAGGCCTAGATCTTTGATATTTTGTATGTAGCATCATCTAATGGCCCTCTACAAAGATTGTTCAAATTATTACTCCCAGATTAAAAATGGCCCGCCCCAGGGCTTATCAGTTTTACATAGACTTATATAGGAAAACCTTTAAATATCTTCTTCTCTGAAACCACATACCCTAGAGCTTAGATATTTGGTATGAAGCATCACCTAATAGACCTCTACCAAGTTTGTTCAAATCATGACCCTCGGGCCAAAAATGGCCCGCCCCGGGGCTTATCATGTTGGTTTTTTTAAAAATCTTCTACTCCGAAATTGTAAGGCCTAGACCTTTGTTATTTGGTATGTAGCATTATCTAATGATTTTCTACCAAGATTGTTCAAATTGTGACCCTAGGGCCAAAAATGACCCCGCCCAAGGGCTTATCAGTTTTTCATAGGAAAATCTTTAAAAATCTTCTTCTCTGAAACTGTAAGGCTTAGACCTTTGATATTTGGCATGTAGCATGATCTTATGGTCTTCTACAAAGATTGTTCAAATTATTACCCCGGGCCAAAAATGGCCCCGCCCAAGGGCTTATCAGTTTTTCATAGGAAAATCTTTAAAAACCTCCCTCTGTGAAATTGTAAAGCCCAGACCTTTGAAATTTATATGAAGCCGTGTGGCTTGTCAGTTTTTCATAGGAAAATCTTTAGAAATCTTCTTCTCTGAAACTGTAAGGCCTAGACCTTTGATATTTGGTATGTAGCATCATCTAATGGTCCTCTACAAAGATTATTCAAATCATAACCCCTGGGTCGAAAATGGCCCTGCCCCAGGGCTTATCAGTTTTTATCAGTTTTTCATAGGCACATCTTCTTCTCTGAAAATGTAAAGCCTAGAGCTTTGATATTTTATATGTAGCATGATCTAATGGTCCTCTACAAAGATTGTTCAAATTATGACCCCTGGGTAGAAAATGGCCCCGCCCCCAGGCTCTTTATTAAACATCTTCTTCTCTTAAACTAAAATGCCCAGACCTTTGATATTTGGTATATATCATTATTTAATAGTTCTCTATCAAGATTGTTCAAAGTATGATCCCCAGGCCAAAATGGCCCTTATATTGTTTTTCTTATGATTTTTACAAATATCGTTCAGGTTGGCCATGTATATACCATGGTCATCTATACCATGGGTGGGTGGGTCAGAGGAGGTGGTTTTTTTTTTCTAATCCAGTGGGGGACTACACTAACTTGTTTTCTTTTAACCCATTACTCCATTAATACTCATGTAAGAAATAATGACATCATGGACATTCAGAGCAACAGCTAAAGGTGTGTACTCAAATACTAAAATCGTAATTTCTCCATCAAATCCTATGTTGTGATCACTCTTTAGGATTTGGGTTAGGTGGAGAAATAAAGAAGTTATTCTTGGAAATGTTTTAATTTATGCATCTTATCTGGATCTCTGGATATTGATTAGGGTCCATGCTTATAAAACTTTTAGTTGAGTCTGAGAACGTTCTCAAGCTTTTGATTGGTCAGATTTGAGCCTTTGGCTCAAATCTGACCAATCAAAAGCTTGAGAACTCAAATCTGACCAATCAAAAGCTTGAGAACGAAACTCAGACTCAACTAAAAGCTTTATAAGCATGGACCCAGATTAGTTTTCATAATGGCACATAAATACAGGAAATTTTGGCCATGGCAGAAACTAGAATCAAATCTATATTATTTCTTAAGCAAATAGAGCAGACCTGGATTAGACAGCTCCTACAGGAAAAAGCCTTTATATGAAGGAAAGGGTTAAGGTTTTTAGATAATTCGACAAACGTTCAAATGGACACAGTAATTCCCATGGCATACCATATTATTTCTAATAAACGCTCCTGGGGTATTACATTTTTTGACGGGAGCTTCTTGCATGTTGTGCACACATGGTTGCTTAATGCAGACTAAAAGCAATACAGAAAGCTCATCTAGGTGAGTTTTTGCATTGCTTTCAGTCTGCATTAAGCTACCATCTATATCCCAGCGTAAGGTTTTTTCGACGGTGTGAGCGGTTTTCGTAAAATTGACTTACTTAAAGAAGCACTGATTGCTGAAATAGATATACGTGTATGTATGATTGAAACCTGCAAACAAATGTACAAATGTATGTGAATGACATTTTATAAAGACCTACAGTACTGCAACTTTGCATTGCTTACATTTTGAACCAAATGGCAGATCGATACCTACCTGGGTATTCTACGTTTGCAATGGTGTGAAAATGTGTTTCTATGAAGGAAAGGGCTAAAGTAAAATTATAACATAGATATGCAACCAGCCATATCATTATATCACTAGGTATAAGTAATCAGTCCTGAGTTTAGTTACAGCTCAGTTACAGGTCCTACTCTTTTTGCCATAAACATTATAGTAACAGTCCAACAATTTTTATCCCTTTCCCTGTTCTATGTTTAGTCCAAATTTTAATACGCATTGAATATTTATCATTAAACCAGTTATAATAAAATATGGAAGGTGGTACATGTACATTGTAGCTATTTTAGAAAGCAAAGACAGATCATATCATCTATCAAATTCCATAAGCAAACAGAGCAGACCCTGATCAGATGGCTCCTCTAGGAGCCGTCTGATGTGGGTCTACTCTGTTTGCAAATGCGTGAAAACACGTTTCTTAGAGGGAAATTTTTAATCTGTATTTAAAGTGTAGTGGTCCATATCTCCTATTAACCTATAGCTATTCCCTTATATCCACGCCTATTGACACCTTTGTAAAACTTACTTTTTGAAACCACTGTGATAAATAGAGCAGTTGCTCAATCAGACTGAACAATGGACTTTATTATCAGTACAGAAACTGTTAGTATCAGATCTGTATTATTTCATTTATAAGCAAACAGAGCAGACCCTGGTCAGACTGTTCCTACAGGAGCCGTCAAATCTGTATAATTTTATACTCTTGTTTGCAAGGCATTAAAAGGTGTTTATATGAAGGAAAGGGTTAATATTGATGGAGAAAGGGGTTAATGTTTTGACTTCAAACATCAATTATTTATATAAATAAAATCCGTAACCGTCTTTATCTTACCTCCTACTAAATTCTAGTCATTCCATTGGTCAATTAAGGTCAGGAGAAAACCCCATAGATTCCTTATGGGTTTACTAAAATCCTTTTCATGGCTTTACAAGAGTTACTTCCCTTACTTAACAGACATATGCTTTTCTCTTACTTATAATAATCATTTGTGTTTATCCTTACAGTTTTAAAAAATGCATACATATAATTTATGCTTTAATTGGAGTTGAAATATAAACATTAATTAGTTTTACAATGATAAAAAAGAAAAAACAAAATATAGCAAAATGAGATTTGAGGCAAATAAAGAATATTTACTTTAATTCTATTAAAGGGAGGTAATTTATTCTTCTCTTATTGTAATATCAAGTTTGCAAGAGTTAATTTCCTTGTTTCCCCACAGAGGCCTATGATGCAAACATGCGCGTAAATACTTGAAATTAAAGGTATTCGGTAAGATAAATTCGTTATGCAATGCTTAGCACATGCTCTACATCGTCGCTGTGCTATTAACCAATAAGATTGTGAGCTTTCAGGGTATTGGCTTCAATACTATATTGCGTAAATTTCTGCCTATTTCATCGATAAATGACAGTTGTGAGTGGCAACTGTCAATTTATCGCTGAAAAAATAAATAGAATAAAGGATGGACTATGAAACAGTACAAGTACAGTAGCACCTTTCTTAACAAATTACTAAATACAATTTTATTTGTTTGAATAGTAAAATTCCTTTTTAAATGATTATGTTAAAAAGATAATTTGCTACAAAGGATCTGCTGCCTTAGAGCAGTTTATCCTTAACATCATTAATTTTAAGAATATACAATGCAAAGCTTTTAAACAAGTTACTATGAAAACAGTGCAAATACAGTAGCACCCTCCTAAACGAATTACTAAATACATTTACACATATTTCCAGATAAAATTGTCTCCAACTGAATGTTTCGATACTCGGCCCGATCTCTAAAAATTCGCATGATCCACGACTTTGCCTTTTGTGTTTTGCGCGGCATACGATCACTTATGCGCTTTGTTAATTCCGCAACTCATACCGGTTTTGAAAAACGTGAGGTGGAAGTTTGCTCATGCTTGAGTTTGAATATAAAGATAGTCCAAATCGTCTGTATTGAAGATATCCTTAGCGCTTTCAAAAATACGTTGAAGTTCACTGTTTTGTCCGCCATGTTTCAACGAAGAATGAGACTTGGGACAAACCATGTTCATTTCATTTACCGAAACGTCAGTTAAATTATATTTTGGCAGGAAAATTGAAGGTAGAGCATTGTGCTAAATAGCTCAGAGCATGTTTATTTCATACTACAGAATATAGCCCTCTCGGCGCGTCTCACGCCTTGAGTACTATATTCCGTAGTATTAAATAAAAATGCTCTAACCTATACTTAGTGTCCCTAATATGGACTATACACTGCCAGCAAATATTAATATTTGCTGGCAGTGTATAGTCCATATTAGGGACACTAAGCACTGCATAACTAATATTATACGGTCATAGCCAAATTGTACCAAAGTTCACAGAAGTGGTCCATGTGAGGTTCTCATTCACTTCTGTTCAAGTATTTGCAAACTACATGTATGCAGAACTTTGGTCGCCATGGCACCTGAAATGAAATACCTTTGACGACCTTCTTGTTTGAAATTTGGCAGGAATGATCTGTTGATAACCCTCTATTAAAATTATCCGAGCCATTGTGATTTGCTAAAAACATGACCTTTGCAATCAGTGTAGACTCAGATCAGAGCTTCTGGGGAGCCCACTAATCAAGGTCTGCATAGTTTGTCATAAAAAATATTTTCTTCAATAATCAATTTTGATACAGTATATTGTTTAACCCTTTCCTTCATATATATAAACACTTTTTCAGGCAATTGCAAAGAGAGTAGACCCAGATCAGACAGTTCCTATAGGATTGCTTTTGACTTGATATAGATCTGATTCTACAGTTTTTGTCAAAGCAAAACAGTCGTTGAAAGGTTTACATTTTAAAACTTCAGCTAATAAATATTCATGATGTCATAATTTCTTACATGAATATTGAACAGGGAAAGGGTTAATTAATATTAAGAAAGGGAAGAACCAGTTTCAATTATTCAGCAGGTTAAGGGTGAAAGAATTGATTTTACTAATTTAACCCTTTCCCCGTTCATTATACATGTCAGAAAAACTGACATCATGAATATTGATTAGCTGAATTGATATATTGCAAATTACTGTAGAATCTGATTTTTAGCTCACCTGAGCCAAAGGCTCAAGGTGAGCTATTGTGACCGCCTGTCGTCCGTCGTCCGTCTGTCCGTCTGTCCGTCTGTCCGCACTCACCAATGGGTAGTTGTGTGACTTTTTCTAACTAGTCACACAAGTAAAATCATTAACCTGGCCATCTCTTGTGACATTAACCTGGCCATTTCTTGTGACATTAACCTGGCCAGTTGTGGGACATAGGGTTAGGGTTAGGGTTAGCTTCCAGATCATTCTTTTCCAAAGTTAGAGCCAAAAATAGTTTTTCTTGTGGGACTAGTCCCACAAGAAAAGATCAAAGGAAAAAGTCACACAACTACCCATTTGTTAGTACGTCCGTCCGTCTGTCCGTTCACTTTTATTTCAAATGACTTCTTCTCCTAAACCACTGGGAGGATTTCAACCAAATTTCACAGAAATGTACCTTAGGGTGTCCTTTATCAGTTTTGTTAAAATCATGACCCCCGGGCAAAAAATGGCCCCGCCCCACTACTTTTACAGGGTTTTTTTTTAAATCTTTAAAAATCTTCTTCTCTGAAACCACAATTTCTAGAGCTTTGATATTTGGTATATAGCATCATCTAATGGTCCTTTACCAAGTTTGTTAAAATGATGACCCCCGGGCCAAAAATGGCCCTGCCCTGGGGCTTGTAGTTTTTACATAGACTTATATAGGGAAACCTTTAAAAATCTTTTTGTCTGAAACCACATAATCTAGAGCTAAGATATTTGGTATGAAGCATCACCTAATATACCACTACCAGGTGTGTTCAAATAATGACCCCTGGGCCAAAAATGGTCTCACCCTGGGGTTTTATGCTACTTAACATCAGAATCTGTAACACTTAAAAGGTAATTTCCTCACAGGTATTTCCCTTGTCCCATCAGCATAGCCATAAGCGACAAAGGGAGATAACTGCATTGGAGGTCTAGTATCATTCTATTTATAACTATTTATAATAAAATGTTGAAGGTGAATCAGTGTAGCTGTTTTAGAAGGCATAGAAACATCTATCAAATTCCATTAGCAAATAGCAGACCCTGATCCTATAGGAGCCACCTTATCTGGGTCTACTCTGTTTGCAGATGCATGAAAACAAGTTTATATGAGAGAAATTAAGGGTTAAACTGCAGACCAGCAGCAGTTCAAAGGTTACAGCTGCTGGGCAGTAAAATCTCTCCAGGTCAATGCATGACTCTTAACTCTTTGCATGCTAGTGGTGAAACTGTGATTACCTATGCAAACAGTTTGGATCCAGATGAGAGGCCGCATACTGCGGCGTCTCATCAGGATCCAAACTGTTTGTCATCTTAACCATATTTTTGCAAAAAAATGAAAGTAAGTTTATTTTAAGAATTGAAGCAGATGACAATAACTTTTTGTTGCAGACGAAACATTAAAGGCATTTTGAAAGGGATTTTGACCCATTAACCCCAGTGTGTAGTGTGAGTGATAGCTAGATGTTACATGGTGTCTTCCAATGTCTCTCAAATTAGATGTGAGAGATATAGGAAAGTAACAATTCAGCCAATCAAGGAAAATGATCACCATCTAGACTTTTGATCTGGGTCCAAACCCAACTGATGTAAGTCATGGTAATGTTTAAGAAAACTGTGAAAACATGATTATGCAATGGCCCAACTGATATAAGTCATGGTAATTCTTAAGAAAACATGATAATGCATTTGCCCCCCCCCCCCCCCCCCCCCCCCCCCCCCCTTACAATGATAGGTGTTAAACTTACTACTGTGGATTAAGTCTGCTGCCCCAAAAAGCATCTTAAATATAACTTTTTTATAAAATTTGATGACAACACATTTAAAAGTCCTAAAATGTCTGAATCTTGTATGATATTAATGAAATAACTGAGTAAATATAACTTAATTATAACAGTAGACGTAACTCTTCTCAATTTCAATTGTTAAAAATACTAATGACCCTTTTAATTGAATTATCATCAGATATTCACACCTAGAGCTAGAATTATTTCTAAACACCTATTAACCCTTAACCTGTTTGCTTTGACAAAAATTGATCTGGGACTACTCTTGTTTGCTAATGCTTAAAAAAATTGTTATTGCCATAAATAGAAGTTTTAGCTTTGAAAAAAACTGTAAAATCAAATCTATATCTTGTCAAATGTAAACAGAGCAGACCCTGATCAGACAGCTTCTATAGCAGCCGTCTGATCTAGTCTACTCTTATTTTTAATGTGTAAAACACATTATTTCTCTGAAGAGAAGTTTTTGCTTTGACAAAAACTGTAGAATCCGATCTATATTGTGTCAAAAGAAACAGAGAAGACCCAGATCAGACAGCTTCCGTAGGAGTCGTCTGATCTGAGTCTACTCTGTTTGCTAATGCATAAAAACAGCTTTATATGAGGGAAAGGGTTAAACGATTTTTAAAGATATTCTTATTGGTCATTTCACACAAAAACTGGCATTATGTACTGCCTAGCACTTTATTTGCCTATATACCTGGGTCAAGGTATAATTGCATAGCTTTATTGAAGTCATTTGAATTTCTCAAAGACCAGTTTTAGGCATTTTGAGCTAAGGCAAAAATGGCACAAGTTGTAAACAGTTTAGATCTTGGTCAACCAGTCACTTGGTATTAATTCTGAATTCAGTTCAAGTTTATTCAGCAGTGAAAGGGTGAAAGCAGTGCACTAAGCTTATTTCATCTGCTAGAAATGTTGTCCACTGAAAAATTAACATGTCAATATACATGTATTACTGTAACTCAGGTGAGCGATATAGGGCCAATGGCCCTCTTGTTATCATGTTATATGCAGAGAGCAGATCCTGATCAGATTTCCTACAAAGGCGTTTATATGAAGGGAAGGTTAATAAGACACACGAAAGGCTGATAATTTGTTTGTTTGCCTTTTCATGCATTTGCAAACAGAGTAGACCCAGATCAGATGGCTCCTATAGGAGCCATCTCATCAGGGTCTGCTCTGTGCTAATGAAATTTTTTAGTTTCTAAAATGTCTACAATGTTCCACCTTCCAGATTTCAGTTTAACTATTTTGAGTATTTTGTTCATCAATATTCAGTAGGTACTGAAGTTTGGAATAGATTTAGAACAGGGAAAGGGTTAAAATATCATTCTGAATAGACCACTGTTGACCCTTTATTCCGTAAATATGTCTTTCTAAGTTTCTGCTATTTTTGCTTGTGAAATAATAAACCGGTAGATACAGTAAAATCCCGCTAATGCGACCGCCTAAAAGAGGTATTATTATGGGTGCTAGATGCAGGTGGTAGCTTAGTGCAGGACAAAAGTAATGCAGAAAGCTCCCGGAGGAGCTTTCTGCATTACTTTTGTCCTGCATTAAGCAACCACCTGCTTATAAAGACACCCATGTTTATTCATTAAGTGGTTGCACTGTATATGATTCAACAGTTTTTTCCATGGCCAAAACTGTGTCATTATAAAAATTAATCCATTTAATATTCATAATGTCATTATATCTAGCATGAATATTCATGGAGTAAAGGGTTGGACAATGATGGAACACTCCACTTAGAAAATTGATCATTCAGCAGTTTCCTACAACTGATGAAAAGTGTTTTCATTTCAGATGCATTATGAGGTCACTTTAGGTCACTTTATCAGAAGACGTTAAACTTGAAGGACAAGATAAAGAGTTCATTAGCCGGAGACAGCACTTGTTTGTTATTGGATAAATATTGCACCTGGTAAGAGAAAATGATTACTCTAAGTATTCAGACAGACAAACTTAGGCAAATAGTGTAGACCCAGATCAAATTGCACCTTCAGGAGCAGCTTGATCAGGGTCTACACAATTTGTTGCTATGTTAGTCTACTTTAAAGATATCCAAATGGTTTCAGTTTGTTTTATTCAGGCTTACAATTTCATAGAGGATATTGGATGTCTGAATACTTAAGCCTTTACATTGTACTCCATAAATATGCCTTTGCAAACAGAGTAGACTCAGATCAGATGGCTCCTCTTGGAGCCATCTGATCTGGGTCTGCTCTGTTTGCTTATGAAACTATAATAGGACCAACTCTACAGTTTCTGTCTATACCAAAACATTCAGTAAATAATTATACCATTATAAAAATTCAGTTTATAAATATTCATGACATCATTATTTCTTATGTGGATATTGAACAGGGAAATGGTTATGTAATCGTGCAGTATTAGTATATATGCTTATTACAGGTCTGTATAACCACAGGTAACTCCGGAACAAATACATAGTTTGTGACGCGTTTTACCTCTATGGATAGTCACAACTCACGGGTCAAAATTGAACTATAACAGCCAATGTATGTCAACAGTATATTACACTAGATTCTATTTATAGTGACCACTGACTGCATAAAATGTAGTGTCCTGTAAAAACAAGTGGTTGGTTAATGCAGGATGAACATACATGTATATGTAATGCATAAAGCTGCTATAAAAGTTTTTTGCATCAATTTTAACCTGCATTTAGCTACCAACTGACTTGAGACCTCTTTTGAGTAGTCGTTGTAGAGAGGTTTCACTGTAATTTTCTATTTAAGTTTTCATTTTGTATTGTATTTTTAGAACAGAAACCAACCTGGCTAACCTATCCTTTGGATATAGGCTCTCGTGGATTCTTAAATCTGTCAACATAGTGGATATGTAATGTTCTTTATAACAGCTTCTGGGTGCATTTAAGATGTACATATAAATTGCTGTTTTGACTTAGTTAAATCTGTTATATGAAATGATTAAAAAAAAACAACAGACAACAAAAACTACATAATAGCGCGGAGATCTCAAGGCTGACTTGGATTTAACACTGTACCTGTTTAATACACATGTAAGAAATAATGACATCACAAATATCTATTAGCTGAATATGTGCACAGAATGTTTTGGTTTGGGCAGAAACTGTAGAATCAGATCTATATTATACCATAAGCAAACAGAGTAGACCCGAATCAGACAGCTACTATAGGAGCTGTCTGATCTGGGTCTACTCTTTTTGCAGATGTGTGAAAAAGCAATTATATGAAGGAGCAAACAGAGCAGACCCTGATCAGACGGCTCCTATAGGATCTGGATCTTCTCTGTTTGCAAATGCGTGAAAAGGTGTTTATATGAGGGAAAGGGTTAATTAAAGCAACATAAAATCCAATACAAACAAACCATCATTGTTTTATCGGTGAGGTCCATGCAGTATGAAGGGTAAAATTTGCAAGAGGATTCTGAATGACAAACAGTGCAGACCCTGATCAGCAGACCCCTGTAAGAACCCTCTGGTCTGGGTCTCCACTGTTTGCAAACACCATCTAACATGTCCCACAATTTAACATAGCAATCAGTTGCAAATTTTTTTGCAGATGACAGTGTTTTAATCCATTCCCTCATATTGACGACTTTTGACGACTCTGTACAAGTCACTTTGTGAAACCATTGCGATAAATAGGAGCAAATGCTCTATTTATCATAATGTTTTCAAACTACAAAATTCTAAAATTTTCTAATTCTTTACCAGATGAATATTCATGCTTGGAATAATGACATGTTGAATATTTATTAGCTGATTTTTTATAATGACATATGAGCGTAGGGTTTCTTGGCCTTGGCAGACATATATGTAGATTTATATACATTTGTAATTCCATGAGCAAACAAGCAAAGAGAGCAGATCCTCATCAGACAGCTTCTACAGGAACCATCTGATTTTGGTCTGCTCTGTTTGTATTGGTACAAAAAGGTAAAAAGGTTAGATTAATGTCATTGTGAACAAGGGACTTTTTGACAATGGGAGAAACTGTGGAATCGGATCTATACTACCGGTATGTCATCAGCAGATAGAGTAGACCTTGATCTGTTGGCTGCTACAGGAGCTATCTGATCTGGGTCTAATCTGTTTACAAATGCATGAAAAGGCATTTATATCAAGTATACATATATAAGAAACAATAGATAATCTTATCGGCATAAAGGAAAGAGTTCTAGCTGAGATCATATTTTTATGCCCCCCAGATCAAAAGGGGGGGGGGGGGAGACTGTTTTTGCCCTGTCTGTCTGTTTGTCACCAACTTTAACATTGGTCATAACTTTTGAGCCAGTACAGATAGAGACTTAATATTTGGCATGCATGTGTTTCTCATGAAGCTGCACATTTTGAAGGGTGAAATGTCAATGTTAAGGTCATCCATCAGGGTCAAAGGTCAGATTGTGCGGGGCATAGTGTTTCACAAACACATCTTGTTCCTTATGATATACTTGGATATAATATTTTGTATTGGAATTGTTTGACTATTTTATTGGTCAAAAACCATGCTGTGCAGATGTGCTTAATTCTCTTAGATCATCTTTGACAGAAGTATGACCCTGTGTCACAAGCTTTGTCAAAGTCAAAATGGCATTATTACCCATCAGAGAGTAAATCCTTGGAATTTGATTGGTCAGTTTGCCAAAATTCAGCGGCTTCCACAGGGTATACAGAATTCAATTTAGTCGCATGATGTTTGCCATTTTTTATCATTGATTCGAAATTTCATATCGTCCTTACTTAAATATGAATTTTGGATTGATTGCAAATAAATAATTGATAATGAACGTAAAAACTGTTCTTCATTATTCTCCACACACATTTTGCTTCTGATTTTTTGCTACAGGAGTACTGAAGTAGTGAACGAACGTTATACATTTTGACTCTTCCGGTCAGTCTATGAAACGAAGGTATACTGTTCACACATTAACGGAAATAAAGAAACGAATTGCAATGTTTTCTTTTGTTTTGTTTTACATAAAACCTGCGTATATATTCCGAATTTTAGCAGAATTGAAACTTAATACAATGCAATTCCATGATAAAATAATGTCAATATGGATTTTGTTAAAATTACTGGTATTTTGCATGTTAAAAAGGAGATAAATGCCACCGTCTGCTACTCGCTCAATGTAAACTATGGTGAAAAGGTTTGAGTCGCATAGTGATCATGAAATTGAAGAAAAACACTAAAAAGCAAACAATTACTGTCAACACTGCCTCTCAACGACCTGCACTGATGTTCAGTGGCACTGTGCAGGTGGTCATCAACCAAGCAAAATAAAACTCTGTCTTTGCATAACGCATAGATCTAGATCTATCAGACAATCTAGCTAGATTAACTAGTTAATGCTGATGAAATTAAGACATACTGTAATCCAATAGATACACTCTTGTCTTGTTCTAGTATATAGAATCTATTCGATGTTGAGTAATTTATTAATTTATCACTATTCTCAGTAAAACGTGCTAGCGCCTCAGGAAATATGGGATCTAACCCGGTCATACCAGCCAGTACACCCTGCCAAATTTCTGTGTAAAAACTAATAGTATTCATGTCTACTACAGAGGCCCAGATAAGATGTGTAAATTTAAACATTTTCAACAATAACTCCTTTTTTTCTCTACCAAACCCTATACTGTGACCACTCTCCAGAATTGTCTCGAAGAGACGGTTCTAAAGAGTGGTCACAGTATAGGGTTTGATGGAGAAATAGCAATTTTAGTTTTTGAGTACGCACCTTTATCTATAGCTCCGTCGCTACAATAGTGTTCGTTTGTATATTTCAGAACAGATAACCACAATGTTTGACCTTGACAAAGGAGCAAAACTGCTGCTAGAGGTTACTGCCACTATTGGTGTGGGCTACTCATTAGCCTGGTTCATGAGACGTCAGCAACTGAGGCGGTATGAGAAGGTTGGCACTGTTAAAGAGTTGGTTGTGTATCCAGTGAAGTCATGCCAAGGTGTCTATACCAATGAGGCAGAGTGCACCAAGTTTGGGCTGAAAGTGAATGGCGTCATAGACAGGTGAACTACATAGTGCATTGAACTCTTTGCATACTAAATTTTGTTTTCTGTAAAATTACATCTACAACTATTTCCAAATGTATTGTTTTCTCACTTTCTTTCAAATATATTGTTAGTATGCAGAGCTACAGATAAAGGTGCATATCCAAATACTAAAATCATCATTTCTTCACCAAACCCTACTTGTATACTGTGACCACTGCCACTCTTTAGAATTGTCTAGAAGAGTATAGGGTTTGGTGGGGAAATAAAGGAGCTATGCTTGAAAATGTTTAAATTTACACAACTTATCAGGATTCTGGTCAGTGTGTCAAACATAATACAACGTATATCATCAAGAGATGTTGAGACATTGGGTGTCTCATCTGTATCCAAACAGTTTGCATATACCAGTATTATAACCCATTTCAGGTTTTCCGGAGTTTTTTTCTAAACTGTAGCAGATATTGTAGTGATTTATTTCTATAACCCCCATCTCTGTGTCAAATGTGCTAGTGGGGGCATTCATCACCTTTAGTGGTAGTTCTAGTTTAACTTGATTTTTATATGGTAATTTTTTTAAAGGGGATTGGTGGTTTAGACAAAAACTAGGATCAGAACTATATAATTCTGTAAGCCAATCAATCAGACACTGATGAGACAGCTCCTGTACGAGCCATCTGATTTGGGTCTGCCCTGTTTGCAAATTTGTGAAAAGGCATTTATTGGTATATGAAGGAAAGGTTTAACCCTTTCCCAGTTGCATATTCACGTAAGAAATAACATCATTCATTTATTAGCTGAATGTTTACAATGGCATAAATACACAGGATTGTTTGGTAATGGTAGAAACTGTACAGCCAGATCTATTATATTTTCATAATCAAACAGAGCAGACCCTGATCAGACAGCTGCTGTAGGAGCCATCTGTTCTGGGTCTACTCTTTTTGCAAAGGCGTGAAGAAACATTTGTATGAGGTTAACCCTTTCCCTGTTCTATATTTAGACCAATTTTCAATACCTACTGAATATTCATTAAATATGAAAGGTGGACCATTGTAGACATTTTAGAAAGCAAAGAAACAGATCTTTCAAATTCTATTAGCAAACAGAGCAGACCCTGATCAGACGGCTCCTCTAGGAGCCGTCTGATCTGGGTCTACTCTGTTTGCAAACGCGTGAAAACACGTTTATATGAGGGAAAGGGTTAAGGGTTAAACATGGGCTTAATCATGGTACGTATTCATCTTTATTGCCAAGATTTTACATTACAAAGCTAACTACTGGTATTAAGATGTGAATTGTTATTTTCCACCACCCTATGTTGTCAACACTCTTTGGAATTGTCCTTAGATCCTTTATTCTTTAAATATGCTTTTCTATGCTTTTGCAAACAGAGTAGACCCAGATCAGACAGCTCCTGTAGGAGCGGTATGATCAGGGTCTACTCTGTTTGCTTATGAAATATTATAGATATGGCTCTACAGTTTCTGGTATGGCCAAAAATTTCTGTGTTCATATGCCATTATAAAAGTGGATCTACTTTTAATTAATATTCATGACATTGTAATTTAATACATGAATATTCATAGAGTAAAGGGTAAAAGGGATATGTAGAAACCATTAAAAACAACAACGACAGTAACAATCTTTTAACCCTTTACTTAATGAATATTCATTGCAGACTCCGCTCCACCCATAATCAATATTAATTAACTTGTATGTAATGTATAAAACTTATTAAGTAATACAGTTCCGTGGCAAATAGTTAACCTGTACATTCAAATCTAAAATATTCTTTAAGCAAACAGAGCAGACCCTGATCAGTCTGATTTGAGTCTACTCTGTTTGCAAAGGTGTTAAAAGCATTTGTATGAAGCAAAGGGTTAAATAATTTTGGTTCAGTGTTACCTCAGAGCCATTTATGTAATATTGCATCGAAATCTGGCATGTGGTTTCAAAGGAAAAAAGCTTTTTAAATTTTCACTATATCCATATATGAAGGGTTGAACTCTAAGAATGCACCTTTAGAGTGATCTGTTTGAAGGCTTGTAAATAAATGCCGAATTGTCTGCTTATATATTGTGAAAACCTAAGATGGAAATACAGTGAAACCCCTCCAAACTGGAATTCTAGTAGAGAAAAAATTGCATACTTTAAGGCAGGAGCTTTCTGCATGACTTTCACCCTGTATTAAGCTGCCACCTGTCTCCAAAACTGATACTTATACTTTATTTAATGTCCGGTTTAGAGGGATTCTACTGCATTACTGTTCTTTAATTGTTTAGGCACTGGATGCTTATCAATGCCAAAGGTCGTTTTGTATCAATGCGTCAGGAACCAAAGATGGCTCTAATTTCTGTTACCGTCACCGATTCAGAGATCATTCTTGAAGCACCTAACATGGCCTCCTTGAGGTTGCCAAAAGTACCAGAGAAAAACAAACCATCAGGCAAATATTTGTAAGTACAAATGTATAGAGCTATGGAAAGCGCTTTAATGTTACCTGCTTTAGCAGAGTGACACTTAGGGATCATTTGTTTATCATCTGTCCATCTTTCTGACTGTCACTCAATCTGTCCTTCTGACTGCCTGTCTACATGTATCTGTTATGCTTTCTGTGTGACACTTGTTTGGTCACACTTCTGGTGGCAGGTGGCACCTTCTGTGCATTAAAAAATCATAAAGTATTAACATAATTACCATAAATTATGAAAACAATGTAGACTCAATCAAACCATTCTTTGATCAAGGTCTACACTATGTGCTACTCCATTAATTATGTCTCCCCCATTTATAGGGAGACATAGAGTTTTTGCCAGTTGTCTGTCTGTCCATCTGTCTGTCACAAACTTGTGTCGCACGTATCTCTGAAACCAGTAGGGCTAAAGTCACTAAACTTCAAAGGAATGTTGACCAGCATGAGTTGTTGTGCTCCTGTTTTTTTTTTAATTGTCCCCCCCCTGATAACTTTGGCGTTATTGCCCCTGATGACTTAAAATTAGAAAAACTTTGAGTCACGCGTAGCTCTGAAACCACTAGGACTAGAGTCACCAAACTTCGCAGGAATGTTGATCAGCATGAGTTGTTGTGCACCTGTTTTTTTAATCCCCCTGATAATTGTTGGGTTATTGCCCCTGATATGAACACTTTAGTTTAGACAAACTTTGTGTTGCGGGTATCTCTGAAACCAGTAGAGCTAGAGTCACCAAACTTCACAGGATTATTCACCAGCATGAGTTGTTACACACCTGGGGTTTTTGAATTGTTTCCCCTGTTAACTTTGGAGTTACTGCCCATGATGACTTAAAATTAGACACACTTTACTTAGTGTCGTGCATATCTCTGAAACCACTAGGGCTAGTCACCAAACTTCACAGGAATGTTGACCAGCATGAGTTGTTGTGCACCTAGGGTTTCTGAATTGTCTTTAGGGTTTCTGAATTGTCTTTCCCTAGTAATTATTGCCCTTGAAATGATTTCTTAAAATTAGAGAAACTTTGTGTCATGCATATCTTTGAAACCACATGGGTCTATACTGCTTCATGACAGTTTATATATACTATACAATAAACAAGGGTTCTAACTGACAGAACAGGCTACAGTAAAACTTATTTATAACGAACTCTGATAAAGCGAATTCCCGCTTATAGCGAACTAAATTTCGTTCCCCGGTCGATATCTTCATTAATTCTATACAGACTATAATGTTTAGTGCGAAGTTGGTTAGAGCAAATTTTCGCTTATGGCGAACTGATTTTCCAGTACCATTATTCACAAAACACTTTAAAATTCTTCATTAAAGCGAAGTTTCACCTTGCTACTATCTTCAAGCACCTGTGTATTTCGCACGATTAACACCATGTCGCATAGGTGTTAAAACACACACTAGTGTTGGGGCGAACTGTGAAGCGATCCGTAAAGCATGTATTCTTCACGATGGTAGGGTATAATTAAACACCACTAGCCGCGGGGCATATATATGCACTTAAAAGTACGGCTTATAGCTAAACATTGTTAAGATATGATGTTGTTTTTTTTATTTTCAAAATAAATACTTGAAGTCTTTTGGTTTTGTTATTCCCTCCCCGTTCGCATATTATTTCAGCATTTTCCGCTAAAAATAGAATCTACCGCTGACTCCGATGACGAAACAGATCTATAAGGAATATTTGCCCCTGCCCACATACGCGGAATCTTTGTCCGCTATACCCAATTTGCATCGGACATTGGAGCAACGACCAAAATGCTCCTGATTTTTTTAAACACTGACATTTATGAAACAGTTATTTGGCAAGTTTCAAGCATCCACATGTGTTCAAAAGCAAATGACCAATTTCTTCCACAAAGAGTAAGCTGTACGATGAATGATGTGCATTTTGGGAGTTTGATCGCTACGCATACATGTCTGAATTATGGTTTAATAAATATTGAACAGTCGTGTGTCAAAGTCATAATTTATAGCGAACTTCGTACTATCAATATAGCGAATAATGTTTATAGCGAAGTAAATCCTTCAGTCCCTTGGAATTCGTTATAACCGAGTTTTACTGTACCATGTACCTCAAGTACAAACAAGTCTGTAACTCTTACATTTTATATGATAATTTCCTAATTATTAGGGCCCCGCATGAAAATGTGGCTGCCCTATAGTAATCAGCTTTTTCGTCTGTCCGTCCTTCAGTCCGGCCGTCCGGCTGTCCGTCTGTTCATGTGTCACGCTTTTAGGTGCAGTTGGATGTCACAGTTTTTCAAGTGTTATTAGTCAGTAATTTCTACACTTATACACATAAAACTTCACATACACATCAATTACCATCTGTGCTATCATTTGGCGCCCCACCCATGCTGCCGGCTAGCCCAAGGTCGAGGTCAAATGACTTGGAAATTTTACGTGCAGTTGGTTGTCACATTTACGTGCAGTGTTTTGTCACAGTTTTTTCATTGTCTTATATCTCCCTAACCATTGTAGCTATTGCCATGGAATTGCATATACACATTCAATACCATCCATACTTTCATTGCACACCCAGCCTATGCTGCCTGCAAGCCCAAGGTCAAGGTCAAAAGATTTAGGAAGTTTACGTGCAGTTGGTTGTCACAGTTTTTTCATCATCTTATAATATCTCCTTAACCACTGTAGCTATTCACATGGAAATGCATATACACATTAAATACCATCTATACTTTCATTGCACACCAAACCCATGCTGCCCAAAAGCCCAATGTCAAGGTCAAATGGCTTAGGAATTTTACGTGCAGTTGGTTGTCACAGTTTTTTCATCGTCTTATATCTCACTAACCGCTATAGCTATTGGCATGGAATTGCATATACACATTCAATACCATCCATACTTTCATTACGCACCTGGCCCATGCTGCCCGCAAGCCCAAGGTCAAGGTCAAATGACTTTGGAATTTTACGTGCAGCTAGGCAAGCATCTACACAGGGGCATCACTGTGTCTTACAGACACAATTTTCTAGTTATAATTATTTGAATTTAGACAGTTTGGAAACTATTTATAGAAGACTTTGGTCGCTTACATCATGCTGTAGCTACTGATCCATCATCTAGATTTATATTTTTCAGTCTTAGATTGATGTAAACAGATCATCTGAATCTAGATCCAGTTATAGATTTGCTTTGAGGACTATTACAAGCTAGATCTAGATGTTTGCTGTGTATGGTGTTTACTAGGCCCATAGATCTATCAGAAGTTGGGTGAGATAAGTTTGTATATGATAGACCTGCAGTTAGATCTATTTGTGGAAGAATCGAAAAATTCCAAATAATAATCACCAGAATATTTTATTAACTGATATCGTCTTGGTTTATTTATCTTTATCCTCTGATGTTAACCAATGTCAATAGCTGGACGCAACAGTATTTGTCCAGTATCCATGCTAATAAAACTTTTTAGTTGAGTCTGAGTTCATTCTCAAGTTTTTGATTGGTCAGATTTGAGCCTTTGGCTCAAATCTGACCAATCAAAAGCTTGAGAACAAACTCAGACTCAGATTTGCATATGTTTTTCTATGTGAAACCTTTTACCTCATAGATATGCCTTTCAACGATATTGCACAATGGAATTGTATTGATTTGATTTTACAGTTTGTTCCATGTTCAAAATTTCTCTTGTTCATAATGCCATTACAAAAATTCAGGCAATTCATGTTTCAACAGTCATTATATTTACATGAATATTCTCCAATTCCCATGGAGAGAATGAAATAGGGGTCTGTTTTACTAAAAATGGTATGACTGAAATGATTATTAATTAGCTGAAGTTTCATAAAGTTACATGAGCGTATTATTTTTTAAGGCCTGCTATGTTTGAAAAGCATAAAAAGGTGATTTTATGAAGGAAAGGGTTAAATATATGAAAGGCTTATGTTTGATAGACAGTGTAGACCCTGATGAGAGGACTTATTTTACGAGCTCTTTGATCTTGCTCTTCACTGTTTTCACATGATAGAACACCTGTTTCCTCATTCAAATGGTTAAACTCAGATCTTTTTCATTTTTTCTTCCCAATCATTCATTTTTAGCCAGTCAGGCGGTTGGGCGGGCGGGCGGGCGGGCAGCGTGCTGCCGTTAACAAAACTTTAACATTGCTTATAACTTCTGAATTACTTATGCTAGACCATTCATATTTGGTATGCAGATAGCCTTGGTGAAGGCCTTTTACTTGATACATGAAATCAGGTCAAGTTCAAGGTCACTATTTCCAAAACCTGGCCGTTTTTAATAAACTTTAGCATGGCTATAACTTCTGATCTACAAATGCTAGGCAATTCATATTTGGTATACAGATAGCTTGGGTAAAAGCCTTTCACTTGATACAAGGATACATGAAATCAGGCCTATGTCAAGGTCACTATTTCCAAAACTTTGCCATCATTAACAATACTTTAACATTGCTTATAACTTCTTAATTACTTAAGCTTGACCATTCATATTTGGTATGCACATAGCTTTGGTGAAGGCCTTTCACTTAATACAAGGATACATGAAATCAGGTTAAGGTCAAGGTCACTATTTTAAAAACTTTGCCGTTTTTAACAAACTTTAACATTGCTATAACTTCTGAACTACAAATGTTAGGCAATTCATCTTTGGTATACAAATGACTTTGGTAAAGGCCTTTCAGTTGATATAAAGATATTTGAAATTAGGTCAAGGTCAAGGTCACTATGTTGACAAGTTGGCCATCATTGAAAAACTTCAACATTTTTTCTTAACTGCTGAACCTCATATGCTAGACAATTTATATATGATATAGAGATAGCTTTTGTGAAAGCTTTTCAGTTGATACAAGGATAAATGAAATTTGGTCAAGGTCAAGATCACTATTTTGAAAACTTGACTGTTTTTAACAAACTGACATTTTGCTATAACTTCTGATCCATGAGTGCTAGGCAATTCACCTTTGGTATTCAGATAGCTTTGGTAAGGACATTATGGATGACATAAAGATACCTGAAATCAGGTCAAGGTCATTATTTTGAAACATTGGCTGTCATTAAAATGTTGTTATAACTTCTGAACTACATGGGCTAGACAATTTATATTTGGTATGCAGATAGATTGGGTGAAGGCCTTTCAGTTGATACAAGGATATATGAAATTGGGCCAAGGTCAACACAAAAAAAATCCGGCTTTAATGCGGTTTCCTGATTTTTGCTTGTTAAGAAATGTTTGACTGAATGACTCCACTTGGATCCTGCTGAGATGCAGAGTGCCAGTCTGGATGTGTGTAGCATGAGAAAGGTTAGTCCTTTACTCCATAAATACGCCTTTGCAAACAGAGTAGACCCAGATCAGATGGCTCCTAGATGAGGATCTGCTCTGTTTGCTTATGATATAACATAGATATGATTCTGAAGTTTCTGCCACGTCAACTTATTCATGTGCCAATGTGCTGTTATAACAAATTAATCTAATTGTTATTCATCATTATTGCTTACATGGATATTCATGGAGGAAAGGGTTAATAGATACTGATAATTTATGCCCTTCATAATCTTTTTGTTTATCTGTTTTCATACTCAGCATGTATGCTTCTCTCATAAAGCAGTAACTTTTGAGTGGTCTTATCTCATTAACCCTTTCCCTGTTCTATATTTAGCCCAAATTTAATACCTACTGAATATTCATTAACAAAATATTTATAAATAAATATGAAAGCTGGAGCATTGTAGACATTTTAGAAAGTAAAGAAACAGATCTTTCAAATTCTATTAGCAAACAGAGCAGACCCTGATCAGACTGCTCCTCTAGGAGCTGTCTGATCTGGGTCTACTCTGTTTGCAAATGCGTGAAAACACGTTTATATGAGGGAAAGGGTTAAGCAGCAACATTTGAGTTGAACCACATAAAGGTGAAGTCCTTGGACGAGACTATAAACCGAGGTCCGATGTATCAGTGCTTTACACTGGGCATCTAAAAGAACCAGAGAAACTCAGTCGATAATAAGAGTAGGGCATCGCGCCCGGGTTTCTCTGTATCCTCTCCCCTCTCTCTGGGGCCTCCAATTAACCCATAGTGAGCAGAAACGGACGTAATCAACACAAACAAACATAAAGGTGAATGCCAAACTTCGAGGTCAAAGGTCAAATTTTTAAAACTTTAATCTTGGCCATAACTTTCGAACTATTAAAGATAGAGACTTCATACATGTGTTTCGTTTGTGTACTGTTTCATGAAGCTGCAGCATTCTGACATGCTAGATCAAGATCAAGGTCACACTTCAAGGTCAAAGGTCAACTTTTTAGGTCCAAGTTCCTTTTGGGAACATAATGTTTCACAAACACTCCTTTGGATGTTCTTAATGTTACTCTTTGTTATAGACTTACAGTATGTCTGTATTATAGTGTGTGGGAAGGCGAGGTGGAAGGAATTGACTGTGGAGATGCAGCAGCTTCCTGGGTGTGTAAATGCCTTTCTGTTGATGGCTTTCGCATGGTGCAATATACTGCAGACCTGGCCAAACGTAACTTCATTTTTGAAATGAAAGAGTGGGAAACAGGAGCCAAAGAGGATGATTATGTATGTCATACTACACAATGTATATATATTTTCTCATGGTGAGGAGAATGTGTTAATTAAATATTGTAGTTTTTTTTTTTTGACATGTCTTAATGTCTATATTGTAGTGTATGGGAGGGCAAGGTGGAAGGAATCGACTGTGGAGATGCAGCAGCTTCCTGGGTGTGTAAATGCCTTGGTGCTGACGGCTACCGCATGGTTCAGTACACCTCAGATCTGGCCAAACGTAGCTTTATGTTTGAAAATACATTTTGGGAAACAGGAGCCATAGAGGATGATTATGTATGTTGAACTGCACAATGTATATGATTTCTCATGGTGGTTACTAAGGGTTAATTAAATGTGGTATTATTATTTGACATGTCTTAATGTCTGTATTGTAGTGTATGCTATGGTAAGGTGGAAGGAATCGACTGTGGAGATGCAGCAGCTTCCTGGGTGTGTAAATGCCTTGGTGCTGACGGCTACCGCATGGTTCAGTACACCTCAGACCTGGCCAAACGTAGCTTCATGTCTGAAATTAAGTTTTGGGAAACAGCAGCAAACGAGGATGATTATGTATGTCAACATTTTTTAATGGCAGTAGTTCCTTACAAAAGCAACCATTTAATACCGCATTAGTGGATTTTTTCGCAAGAAGAAATTTACGCTATTTTCACATATCCATCAAACACGCTTAAATATCATCCGCTAAAAATTCCTTCCTTTCTCTCCCTATACAACAGACGACAGACAGTAAAATGTAAACATCCTTCACCGCCAGCTGAACCTGTATATATCCTTAGTTCATGCAGTGTGCATGTTTACGTAATATAGAAACCGTTATGGAAGAAGAATTTGTTCCAATGTGGTAATCGAATTTTCACAGATACCGTTGTACCATTAATTAACTGCAATATCAGTGATTTCAGTGACTATTTCTCTCTCAAATATGGCTCTTTTTTTCTGCCAAACTTTCACTAAACCTTTACGAAATTTTAGTAAAGTCCCAACTTTTCTTCCTATTTATTATCCCCTGCGGACGGTTTCCGTCCGATGTCATATCTCTGTAATGGATTGACAGAGTTCAATGTAACTTGACATGAATATTTGTTATCACTGAGGCATCATTCCTATGTATTACTTTTCCAGATCGCTCGTGGCATTTAGGAGTTATTGCCCTTTTATACGCAAAAATGACATTTTTTTCTGTCCGCTGCCATATCTCTGTAACGGATAGACAGAATTCAATGAAACTTGACATGAATAATTTTTATCACTGAGGCATCGTTCCCATGTATTACTTTTCCAGATCGCTTGTGGCATTTAGGAGTTATTGCCCTTTTATATGCAAAAATGACATTTTTTTCCCGTCAGATGCCATATCTTTGTAACAGATTGAAAGAATTAAATGAAACTCGACATGAATATTTGTTATAACTGGGGCATTGTTCCCATGTATTAATTTTCCAGATCGCTTGCGGCATTTAGGAGTTATTGCCCTTTGATACTCAAAAATCACATATTTTTTCCGTCATATGCTATATCTCTCTAACGGATTTACAGAATTCAGTGAAACTCAACATGAATATTTGTTATCGCGATGGCACCATTCCCATGCATTACTTTTTCGGATGGTGCGCGGCTTTTAGGAGTTATCATATATTAATTGTCCTTATCCCCTGCTGAAAGTAGAGGGATACTGTATTGAATTGAATACTGTTTTGCATTAAGTACTTGAATATTATTTATACAGCTTTCATATTCAAGCAGTGTCAAGATTTAAATAGGCCTTATGATTCAAACAGTTCAGAAACAGATCAGCAACCATGTCACCAATGCAACACTCAATCCAATCTGTATTTATTCACTATATCAGAATAAACTATATAGTATGTAGAAACCTTAGGACTTTGGCAGGGGATATCAATTCTATGAATTTGCTTGTTCTATATAAATATAAGTTTTTCAGATGAATTCGAACTGACTATGGTTATGGAAGTCAGTTTTCACCCCCAAAGTGTCGGTTTGCATGTAATTAAGGGTGTTTGTATTGAAGTCATAGTTCAAGGTGTGAATTGGACTTTTGTTCCGAAGCCGTTAATGTACGCCCAGTGATTGCCACACAGGTAAATTACAGTGTTATGTGGGCAAACAATCACTGGTGTCAGATAATTATTCAAACTGATTAAACAAACAACATGCCCAAATGAGTGAATGTTTGATTTTATTAAACGTCATGTAAATTGATATACTTCGCTCTGATTATCATAGATACATGTACTTAAAGTTACTTCCCTTAGTTCGGAATGCACCATTTGCTGTTTTACTGACGCGATACAAAACAACATGGTAAGATAAGAATGATTTTTATTTCGCTTCCGCGAAAAATTGATTGTTTCACAGTGTTTACGCGAATAATAAAGACATGATAGATTCGTGAAATTTGCGTCCCACGAAAAAATCCACTTATATGGTAAATAAACATTGATGCCTTGTACTCCTTTGTAAATAGAGTAGACCCAGATCATACAACTCCTATAGGAGCAGTTTGGTCTATGTCTGCTCCATTTCTTACGGATTTATATTGTTCTGATTCTATTCTTTCTGCCATTGCCAAAAATTGTATTTTCATATACCATTTAGATATTCCAGAGGCAAAGGGTTAATATATGCAGTAAAACATGTCTATAACGGCCACTAACTAACTTACATCAATTATTTTGTGTTAAAGGCAGGTGGCTGCTTAAAGCAAGGTGAAAGTAAAACAGAACGCTCCTATAGGAGCATTCTGTTTTACTTTCACCTTGCTTTAAGCGGCCACCTGCCCTAAATACCAAATAATTAACACAATTTAATGGCCGTTATAGAGAGTTTTTACTGTAATATGATTTTAATGGATGTTATAGCTTGCAGATTTGTATTTACTCCACAAATACGCCTTTCTAGGCCTTTGCAAACAGTAGATCAAAAGCATTCAAAGCATTAAGAAGTACATGTACCAGGTTTTTATAAATCAGCTTAACAAATGTTTCCAGGGGCATGCTGAAATCACATACATGTATTGACAGGCTGGCCAGTTTGTTTGTAGATATTTTTCATAGTCTTTCAGTTCAATTTTTCTGATCAGTTTAAAAAAAATTGTATGAAACATTATTTTATTTCTATATACAGGGGAAATGGGATCTGTTCTAGCAATATTAGATCCTTCCCCTCTATAAAAAATCATACATGTAAACAAAGATAATATTTCAAATATAATAAACTACGAGATGAATAGATAGATAGATTGAGAGGGGAAGAGAGGGAGAGAGAAAGAAAGAAAGAGAATTTGCCATAGCAGAGAAACTTAATATAAAAAGTAAAAAAAAAAGGACCTAGTTATAGTCTACTTTCAGTCTGAATGACCGCTTAGTCGACTGTACATTTACTCCCCTGGTCATTGAGTCATTCGCTTACAATATTGAGCACTGATAACATATGGCGCAATCATGCAGCTGCAGTACAGGCTAGTGACCCTCACAGGTACCCATTTTAACTGCTTGGTGGAGAGGAGGTGCGGGTGGGAGACACTGAAAAGCGTCTCTGAATTTGAACCCCGGACCTCCAGACTGGTAGTCAAGTGCGTTACCACTAGACCACCGCACACCAAGGTTGTTCATGATGCCATTATAAAAATTTCAGCTAATTAATATTCATAAGTGATTATTTCCTTCAAGTATAATCATGGAGTAAAGGGTTAATAATCTTATGTGACTACTGGGTACTGACACAAGTATTTTTCTATGTGGAGTACAAATGCATAATTTACCTTTGTATCCATATATATGCCATTTAACCCATTACCTCATAGGCTATTTTTAGATCCAACCACTTTGGATAAATCTACTGAAAAGGAGCATTAACTATAGAAAAGGAACATTTTAGAATTTGTAGTTTGAAACCATTGTGATAAATAGAGCATTTGCTCTTATAGGAGCAAATGCTCTATTTATCACAATGGTGTCAACAGGTGACTTTTGCAGAGGTGTCAAAAGGCTTCAATATGAGGGAATGGGTTAACACCTTTTCAAAAAGAGTAGACCCAGATCAGATAGCTCCTGCAGGAGGAGACATCTGATCTGGGTCTGCTCTGTTTGCTTATGGAATTATATAGATCTGATTCTACAAGTTTTACTAGTGCCAAAACTTTTCTTGTTCATTGGCTGGTATAAATATTCAGCTTATTAGTATGATTGTTTACTTTATTTCTTGCATGAATATTCATGGAGTAGAAGGTTAACCCTTTCCCTCATATAAACCTGTTTTCATGCATTTGCAAACAGAGTAGACCCAGATCGAGCCGTCTGCTCAGGGTCTGCTCTGTTTGCTAATAGAATTTAAAATATAATGGGGTTTTCGCTTTCTAAAATGTCAACAATGTTCCACCTTCCATATTTCTTTTTAACTATTTTGTTAATGAATATTCAGTAGGTATTGAAATTTGGATAAACATAGAACAGGGAAAGGGGTAAGAGGGAGCTGTATTCTCCTACTCTTCCTGCTCTGTTACAGACAGGGTATGCAGACTGGGCAACTTATCTGCTCCTGACAGATGCATCCCTTGAAGCACTGAACAAGGAGTTGCCTTCCCCACTAACCATGAGGAGTTTTAGACCAAACATCATCCTGACAGGAACTACAGCTTTTGATGAGGTACATAATTAGATACTGTTAGTGAGTTTTGAATTTGGTATGTTGGCAGTTTTAGACCTTCAGATTGCTTTGGATGAATTTGTAATAACATTTGATAACTGAGATACTGACTAACATTGTGTCTCATCAGGATTCAAAATGTTTTACATTCTTGTTTTGCTCACCTGGGGCAAAATACCAAGGTAAACTACAAATGTACATGTATTAGGATAGACATCTCCTCCTCAACCACGGACTGAATTTTCGCCAAATGTCAGAGGAATGATTTGTAGGTGACCTTCTATCAGATTTGTATCAATCGTACCAATCTATTGCATATGTGCATCACAGGAGCCAATATTATACTTTAATGAATGATTGTATAAATATTCACGAGGGAAAGGATTAAAAACCACACTAAGGTACAAAATAAGGCAAGGACTGCCTAGGAAATGATTCAACTTTAGTGACAGTTTTGTAGGTGTAAAATCTTATTATCACCTAAATCGCATTTGACACCTCTGAGTTATGGCCCTTGATTCAGTCAAAATTGGCCCGTTTTAGCATTGTCTGCTCTCTAACTCAAATAGTTTTCATTTGATCTTCACCAAACTTTCAGTGAATGTTTATAGGTGTAAAATCTTGACCAAGTTTGATTACCAGTTAAATCGCATGAGACACTTCTGAGTTATGGCCCTTGATTCAGTCAAAATTGGCTGTTTTAGACTTGTCTGCTCTCTAACTCAAATAGTTTTTAGTTTTCATCTGATCTTCACCGAACTTTCAGAGAATGTTAATAAGTGTAAAATCTTGACCAAGTTCGATTACCACTTAAATTACATTAGTCACCTTTGAGTTATGGCCCTTGATTCAGTCAAAATTGGCTGTTTTAGCCTTGTACGCTCTCTAACTCAAATAGTTTTCCTCTGATCTTCACCAAACTTGCAGAGAATGTTTATAGGTGTAAAATATTGACCAAGTATGATTACCAGTCAAATCGCATAAGACACTTCTGAGTTATGGCCCTTGATTCAGTCAAAATTGTCCGTTTTAGCCTTGTCCGCTCTATAATTCAAATAGTTTTCATTTTATCTTCACCAAACTTGCAGAGGATGTTTATAGTTGCAAATTCTGGACCAAGTTTGATTACCAGACAGTCAAATCGTTTAACATACCTCTGAGTTATATGGTCATTGATTCAGTCAAAATTGGCCATTTTAGCTTGGTCTGCTCTCTAACTTAAATAGTTTTCATCTGATCTTCACCAAACCTGTAGAGAATGTTCATAGCTATAACCTCTTGGCCAAGTTCGATTACCAGCTAAATTGCATGTGACACCTGAGTTATGGCCCTTGAATTAGTCAAATTTGCCATTAAAGCCTTGTCTGCTCTTTAACTCAAACATTTCTCATCTGCTATACGCCATACATGCTAGTTTGATCATCATGTGGGGCCCTTTCTGACATGGTCAGTGTTCTAGTTTTTTGTAGGACAATTGATCAGTAAATAAAAACAAGATCTCATGCTTTTTTAGACAATTACATTCCAGAAAGATGTTATGCTTTTTAAGACAACCATTCAGACATAACAGAAATATATGCTTGTTAGGGCAACTATTCAGACATAACAGAAAGATATGCTTTTAGGACAACTGTCCAGACATTACAGAAAAATATGATGTAAGGACAACTGTTCAGACATTCAAAAAGATCTTATATTTTGTAGGCCAATTGTCCAGACATTTCGGAAAATCTGATATTTTGTAGGACAACTGTTCAGAAATTACAGAAAGATATGCTGTAAGGACAACTGTTCAGACATTAGATATAGATCATAGATATGCTTTTAGGACAATGGTTCAGACATTTCAGACAGGTAGTATGCTTTTTAGGTATTTCAGACAAATCTTTATGTATTGTAGGACAACTGGTTAGATATTCGTATTGGTGACCAAATCCAAATGAGATGTATTGATGCATGTGCGAGGTATGTAGTGCCAAATCTTTGTAACTTAACCCTTTACTCCATTGATACACCTTTCTATGCCTTTGCAAATAGAGTAGACCCAGGTCAGATGGCTCCTGTAGGAGCCGTCTGATCAGGCTGTTTTTTTTTGTTATGCCCCCGTTGACGATAGTCAGGGGGCATTATGTTTTGCACATGTCCGTCCGTCTGTCCGTGTGTCACGCTTTTAGGTGCAGTTGGTTGTCAGTTTTTCAAGTGTTATAAGTCAGTAATTTCTACAATTATACGCATGAAACTTCACATACACATCAATTACCATCTGTGCTATCATTTGGCACCCCACCCATGCTGCCCGCAAGCCCAAGGTCGAGGTCAAATGACTTGGAAATTTTACGTGCAGTTGGTTGTCACATTTACGTGCAGTTTTTTGTCACAGTATTGTCATTGTCTTATATCTCCCTAACCACTGTAGCTATTGCCATGGAATTGCATATACATATTAAACACCATCTATTCTTTCATTGCACACCCAGCCCATGCTGCCCGCAAGCCCAAGGTCAAGGTCAAATGACTTGGAAATTTTACGTGCAGCTAGGCAAGCACCTACACGGAGGCATCACTGTGTCTTACAGACACAATTTTCTAGTTTGCTTACATTGTATGTTATGCTATAAATATTGTAACGTTCGTAGAACGTTGGTTATTATGCAAATGAAGCTGACCAGATCATTGCATCTTGGGAAGTAGAGGTGTATATATAGCGCAACAAACATCTCTTGATGTGAGCTTAAGCTTTGCACTGACAGGGTTTGTTGTTGCTGGGTCACTCGGTGTGCACGTTACAAATGGTGGCAGCGGTGGGATAAAGACAACTGCCAGACCGGAGTTGCCTTACCCACGGGTCTCCCAGGGTCCAAGTCTCGGGACGAGGCTTCTTTGAGGGGAGAGTAATGTAACATTCGTAGAACGTTGGTAATTATGCAAATGAAGCTGACCAGATCATTGTATCTTGGGAAGTAGAAGTGTATATATAGCGCAACAAACATCTCTTGATGTGAGCTTAAGCTTTGCACCGACAGGGTTTGTTGTTGCTGGGTCACTCGGTGTGCACGTTACAAAATGATTCTACAGTTTCTGCCCTGGCCAACAATTCCTGTGTCTTTGTGCTATTAGAGCAATTAATCTTCTTCATATTCATGATATCATTATTTCTTACATGCATATCCATAGTGTAAAGGGTTACTTTGATTTATTCTTCACAAACATGAGCATTTAGATTATGATAAGATGATGAGTAACTTTCTTCTCATCAAGATGCAAGCTATTTGACACTCTGAAAATGTCTTTAACCCATTACCCAGAGCTAAAGATAAAGGTGCGTACTCAAATATGAAAATCATCATTTCTCCATCAAACCCTATGTTGTGACCACCTTTTAGAATCGTCTCAAAGAGACGATTCTAAAGAGTGGTCACAACATAGGGTTTGGTTGAGAAATAAAGAAGTTATTCTTGAAAATGTTCCAATTTACGCACCTTATCTGGACCTCTGCATTACCTGATATAAAGGCCTATAACGCCTTGACCCAGATCAGATGGCCCCTAACAGAGCTGTCCTGATTTTGGTCTACTCTTTTGGCAAAGGAGTAAAAATACAGCAGTATAAATAAAGGGTTAAAGGAAAGGCCATGTTATGTCCTTCAACACCCTCGTCAATGTTTTGACTGATTGTACTGTGACCAACATTATACAGTGTATGTGTTGGAAAAAATGATCTTTAACAAAATTATGTAACACAAATAAAGATTTGTCTCTTTAACCCTTTCCCTCATATAAACGTGTTTTCACACAATTGCAAACAGAGAAGACCCAAATCAGACGGCTCCTAGAGGAGCCGTCTGAACAGGGTCTGCTCTGTTTGCTAGTGGAATTTGAAAGATCTGATTCTTTACTTTCTAAAATGGCTATAATGTTGCACCTTCCATATTTCATTATAACTATTTTGTCCATATTCAGTAGGTATAGAAATTTGGACAAAATATAGAACAAGGAAAGGATTAAGGTGGTTTTATGACAATTGGTACATTTCAAAATAAAACTCTTTGGACCAGTAATGATCACTATTGTAAACAAGCTGGATTCAGATAAGCCTCTGAGAAAAATAGCTCATCGGGATCCAAATTGTTTAACCTCACTCTGGTTTTGAAAAAAGGAAGCAATTTTTAGCAGACAAAAGGTACTTAGCATTGAAAGGGTTTAATATTAAAAGTGCATTCATACGTTTTAAAAATAAAAGTCAAGAACTTTTTTGAGGGGATTGTAATCCTTTAAAACTAAGAGAAAGTCTTCAAATAAATTTGCTCTGTTCCTCAATATTAACCCATTCAGCGCTGAATTTTCAAAGTGGAATAGTCTGTCATTGTTTATTGGTATTCTCTACAGTGTAAATGGATAAGATTTTGAATGACAAACAGTGCAGAACCTGATCAAAGGGCTTCTCTAGGAGCCCTTTGATCTGGGTCTACAGTGTTTTCAAATGGCAGAGGACTTGTTTCCAACATTCAGAGGGTGAAAAATGTGTCTTTACTCTCCTTAGTACATATGTTTTAATGCCTACAGATGTCTTCTGACTACTGTGGACCCTGACAAAGGAGTCAAGCGCAGTGATGGAGAGCCCCTGAAGACCTTAAAGAGGTAATACCACCTTTAACCCTTTATTCCATAAATACGCCCTTCTACGCCATTGCAAACAGGAAAGACCAAGATAAGATGGTTCCTGTAGGAGCTGTCTGATCAGGGTCTGCTCTATATGCTTATGGAATGAGATAGATATGATTCTATAGTTTCTGCCATAACCAAACATTCCCGTGTCCATGTTCCACTTAAAAAAAATCCAATCAATATTAATGAATATTCATGAAGTAAAGGGTTAAACAAAACAATGCAAACCAATGCGAATGACCGTCTGTCTGTGAAAATTCTCAAACTTTCAAAAGAACATACAGATAACTGGAGCATTACATGTGAATACAAATGATTGTCTGTCTGTCAACATACAGGTAGCTCAGTCAATAACAGGAGCATGACATGTAAATGCAAATGATTGTCTGTCTGCCAACATACAGGTAGCTCAGTCAATAACAGGAGCATGACAAGTGAATGCAAATGAGTGTATGTCTGTCAGCATACAGGTAGCTCAGTCAATAACAGGAGCATGACAAGTGAATGCAAATGATTGTCTGTCTGTCAACATACAGGTAGCTCAGTCAATAACAGGAGCATGACAGGTGAATGCAAATGATTGTCTGTCAAGATACAAGTAACTCTGACAGTCAATAACAGGAGCATGACAATGGAATACAAATGAGTGTCTCTCTGTCAACATACAGGTAGCTCAGTCAATAACAGGAGCATGACATGTGAATACAAATGATTGCCTGTCTGTCAACATACAGGTAGCTCAGTCAATAACAGGAGCATGACATGTGAATACAAATGATTGTCTGTCGACAACATACAGGTAGCTCAGTCAATAACAGGAGCATGACATGTGAATGCAAATGATTGTCTGTCTGTCAACATACAGGTAACTCTGACAGTCAATAACAGGAGCATGGCAAGGGAATAAAAATTATTTCCTGTCTGTCAGCATACAGGTGACTCAGTCAATAATAGGAGCATGACGCATAAATACAAATGTTAGTCTGTCTGTCAGCATGCAGGTAACTCAGTCTGTCTGTCTGTCTGTCAGCATACAGGTAACTCAGTCAATAACAGGAACATGACATGTGAACACAATGATTGTTTGTCTGTCAGCATACAGGTATTTCGGTTAATAAAAGAAGCATGACAGGTGAATACAAATGTTTGTCAGCATGCAGATAACTCAGTCAATAACAGGAGCATGACAAGTGAATACAAATATTTATCTGTCTGTCAGAATACAAGTAACTCTGTCTGTCAGCATACAGATAAATTGTTCAATAACAGGAGCATGAAAAGTGAACACAAATATTTATCTGTCTGTCAGCATACACATATTTCTGTCAGTCTGTCAGCATACAGGTAACAGTCTGTCTGTCTGTCTGTCAGCATACAGGTAACTCATTCAATAACAGGAGTATGACAAGTGAATACAAATGCTTGTCTGTCTGTGAGCAACAATCTATAGTATGCAGGTTCCTTGTAGAGTATGCAAGACTGTTATTTTCAGATTGATGATACTGAGTGACAGAACCTCTCTTAATCCTTTACCTCATGAATTATAAGACATGATGATATTATGAATATGTATTTGCTGATTGTTTATAATGGTGTATAAGCACACGTTTGGCCATGGCAGAAACAGTAGAACAGCAAATTTATATTATTCCAAAAGCAAACAGAGCAGACCCTGATCAGATACTTCCTTCAGGAGCCATTTAATCTGAGCCTACTCTGTTTCCAAAGACATATCTATGAGGTTATGGGTTAACCCTTTCTCTCATATAAATGCCTTTTCATGCCTTTGCAAACAAAGTAGACCAAGATCAGATGGCTTCTATAGGAGCTGTCTGATCAGGTCTACTCTGTATACTTATGAACTTGTAATATATCTGATTCTATAGTTTCTCCCAATACTGAAATGTTCTGTGTATTATATGCTTTTCTCCCAATACTGAAATGTTCTGTGTATTATATGCTGTTATAAAGAAATGAGCATATAAATATTCATGATGCTATTATCCCCTGTCAAAGTGTTTGTGTTGTCTGTGCATCTGTGCATGTCGAAGTGATATCTCAGAAACAGTTTGGAGTGTTTCATTGAAACTTTGTGTATATGGTTAGACTTTAGTACCATAAGTTAATGTTGGCCTGCAAGTATCACTCACAATGACCGTGGAACACCAGAGTTGTCGGCCTTTGTTTGCCGAAAATGTAACTGTTTTGCATGTCTGGAGCCATTTCTCAGAAATTGTTTGGAGTCTATGAATTTTACCCTTTACTCCATAAATATGCCTTTCTGATTCTACATCTGCATTTGCAAAAGTGTGTCTATATGTGGTTTTACAAATGAACCTAATTATATTCGTTATGTTATCATTTCTTTCATGAATATTCATGGCATAAAGGACTAGGCAGCTTTCCAGGTTGTTTTAACCCTTGAGATTATTCATCCCTTTACCTGGGTCCATGCTTATAAAGCTTTTAGTTGAGTCTGAGTTTCGTTCTCAAGCTTTTGATTGGTCAGATTTGAGTTATCAAGCTTTTGATTGGTCAGATTTGAGCCAAAGGCACTTGAGGACAAACTCAGACTCAACTAAACGTTTTATAAGCATGGACCCTGATGAATATTGATGTAACAAATAATGATATCATATATAAGCTGAATCTGCACCCTGGATTGTTTTGCCATGGTTGAAAATGAAGAAACAGGTCAATATACATGTACAGTGTAGTTCCATAAGCAAACAGACTGGATCCTGATCAGACAACTTCTATAAGAGATTTCTGATTTGGGTCTAGGCAGTTTGCAAAGCTGTCAGTAGGTGTCTATATCAGGGTTAAGATTTTGTAATGTTGAGTTCACGGAGAAAAATGAGCCAAGCTTGGTTAAACTGCTAACTACTTTAATTGTGGCATTATTTCAAAGCCTGGAAACTGAAGGAGCTACCTGATTAATAACACATATTTAGCTTGTCTGTTTTTCGAGGGAAAAAATATGAGCTAATGTAGTGATATCTGCGTTGTTTTTGTCTGGAAACTTTTATGTTGGCTTTTACTTGTTTACTATTCATGCAAATCTTATGAAACTTCACGGTCACAAAGGCTACAGTAGAACAGCAAGTGTTGGCACCTGCATTTGGTGCTCTTGTTATACTGATCAGTTGCCAATGTCTTTCAAGTGTAAATTAACCCATTCCCGCATATTGATGCCTTTTGACGCTTCTGTAAAAGTCACTTTATGAAACCATTGTGATAAATAGAGCATTTGCTCCACAGGAGCAAATGCTCTATTTATCACAATGGTTTCAAAACTACACAATTTTGAAAAATTTCTTTTCTCTAGTTAATGCTCCTTTTTGGTAGATTTAATCAAAGAGGTTAGGTCTAAAAATAGCCTAAGTGGGAATGGGTTAACTCTTTGCCAGCTGATAGATAAACTTTCTGATGCCTTTTCAAACATAGTAGACCTAAATCAGACAGCTCCAGTATGGACCATCTTATTAGGGTCAACTATATTTGCTTATTTAATTACATGTATATATATCATAGTTGCTGTTTTCATATGCCTTTATAAAAATTCATCTTTAATTTTCATAATGTCATAATTTCTTACATTAATTTTTATCAGGTGAAATTTGATCATTTTATTACAGAATACGCAATTCCAGCTACCATCTTGACAATGCCATGTTTGGTATGAATCTTGCCCCTGATGTTGTAGGACCCATCAAAGTTGGAGACCCAGTATATGCACTGAGAAAGCAAGCTGCGTATACCCCAACTTAGAACAGAGGTGAAATCTCTGTGTGCTTCTGACTGCCTTAATATATTGTACTCTGAAAAGTTAACTTGTTGTAAAGTAACTGATAGTATGTGGTAAAGTTAACTTACTGTAAACTTTGCATGCCAGCAGTGAATGTGTGATAGCTTATGCAGTTTAGATCCAGATGAGAAGCTAAGTCACTTGGGTTCTAATCAAGATTCAATCTGGAAATAGGAAGAAACATTAACCCTTTACCCCATGGATATGCCTTGTAACACTTTTGCAAACATAGTAGATCCAGATCAGATGGCTCCTGTAGGAGTCGTATGATCAGGGTCTGCTCTGTTTGCTTATGAAATTATAGATCTGATTTTACAGTTACTACCAGGCCAATAATGCCTATGCACATATATTTACTGCTGAATCAACACTTTGGTGAATGGTAATACATGTACATGTAGTTGGTACATCTTGATTGTGGTTAACCCTTACAATGCTGAATTTTCAAACGGACTATCCCAATATTCAAACAGCTCAAGCTTATGGTGAATATTAATGGAATTTTCTAAAGAAAAATGCAACCTGACAAACAATGCAGACCCTGATGAGAGGGCTCCAATAGGAGCCCTCTCATCTGGGTCTTCACTGTTTGCAAAGGACATAAGTGACTTGTGTCCCACATCGTTAGGGTTAACCCTTTGAAACTTGTTACCTGGCAAATAGTGCAGACCCAGATCAAATGCCTTTCAGAATAGTCCTAATCAGGATCTGCACTATTTTCCATTTGTTTAGCAAATTTATTCCTTGAACACTAACTACCTTTGAATATCAATGGAGCATTCTGCTTTGAGACATCAATAATCCAAGGAGGTAATCTTTTACCTGATAAAGATGTCTTTTGATGACTTTTCAAAGCAGAAAAGATCCAGGTCAGATGGCTCCTGTAGGAGCTTATTGATCAGGGTCTGCACTATTTGCTTCAGGAATTACATAGATCTGATTTTACATTTGCTGCCATGGCAAAATGTGCCTGTGTTCATATGCCATAATAAATAATCATCCATGTGCATGTGATCATGCATGAGGTAAAGGATTACCCCATTTCATCATACACCTTTTAATGCATTTGTAAACAGAAACCCAAGCCAGACAACTCCTACAAGCTTCTGTAGGAGCTGTCTAATCATATTTTCCTTCATATAAATGCATTTTCACACATTTGCAAACAGAGAAGACCCAGATCAGACGGCTCCTGTAGGAGCCGTCTGATCAGGGTCTACTCTGTTTGCTAATGGAATTTGATAGATCTGTTTCTTTACTTTCTAAAATGGCTACAGTGTTCCACCTTCCACAGTTTGTTATAACTATTTTGTCCATGAATATTCAGGTATTGAAATTTGGAATAAATATAGAACAGGGAAAGGGTTAAAGCTTCATATGCAACAGAATGAGGAGTGTACCGGTATATATATCAAACAACCAGTAGTTAAGCCTGTCATATTGTAAAAATAAATAATCAGTCATTTAATCAATAGCTAACCATTTGAGAGACATCTTTACAAATAAAACAGACCCAGATCAGACAGCTCCTGTATGAGTCATCTGATCAGGGTCTACTCTGCTTATGAGATTATATATAGATCTGAGTCTACAGTTTCTGCCATGGTAAAACATTCTGTTATTCATAATTCCATTATAGAATTTGCTGCTAATTCATACATTCATTATTTCTTACAAGAACATTTATCAGGTAAAGGGTTAGTGACAATTAGGCTCAAATTATCAGTAAATCATAGATAGTTATAAATAGATTATGGGTACACTACAGTAAAACTCCTCTTAACTGGACAATAGAATTAGTATCAAAACTGATCTTTTACAGGTGGCAGCTTAATGCAGATTGATAGTCATGCAGAAAGTTCCCGAAGGAGCTTTCTGCATGACTTTTACCCTGCATTAAGCAGCCATCTGTCTAAAAAGACCTATTAAAGTTATTCTTTAATAAAATTCCCATTATAAAGGGGTTCTACTGAAAATAGATGAAATTCATAGACAGATTTTGTGCTTGTCTACAGATGTGAAGCTCAAGCAAGTCAACATCCATTGTTTGTCTACTTCTCTTGCTGAATTTTAAAATAAAGGCGTCCCATCTACGGCACTAACCTATTATTCTCTATCTCTCCTACTGATGCCTTTTTGCGCCTCTGTAAAACTCATTCTTTGAAACCATTGTGATAAATAGAGCATTTGAAAACTACGCACTTCTAAAATTCTGCTTTTCTATAGTTAATGCTCCTTTTCGGTAGATAAATTCAAAGAGGTTGGGTCTAAAATAGCCTAGGAGGGAATGAGTTAAGAGATGACTAACACTTTTGTAGTACACAGTAGACTGTAGTGCCTCTCAGCAATGACTACTCTGAAGATGTCTTATTCTTGGTCTTTCAGACAAATGATAACTACATGCAGGTTGAACCTTATGCAAACAAATCCTTACAGGAGATTTCTGTAATACTTCCATTCTGTATCAAGCAATCATCTGATTTTCTTCTTTCTTTTTTTAAGTAGAGACACTAGAAAAGTTTTACTGAACTGTCCTACAGGCACTGTCTGATCTGGGTCTACTCTGTTTGCAGAGGCATTAAAAGGCATTCCGTCCTGCATTCAACTGCTGTTTTCATTATAGACCTGTATTTACGAATATAGACATATTTTGTGTGGTTGCTGTTAGGAGAATTTTTTTTATGTACTACAAAACATAACTTTTCAATAACATTGTGTATACTGTACATGTATTATACATATGTGTTACAGTTTTATAATTTTACATAAAAATACATTAAAACCCTTCTAAACCGTAATTTTACTAGAGAAGAATTTAGATATTTTTAGGCAGGTTGCTGCTTAATGCAGGGTGAAATTATGCAGAAAGCTCCTAGAGGAGCTTTCTGCATGACTTTCATGCTGCATTAAGTTGCCACCTGTCTCCAAGACCGATATGTATATATATACTAAATAGATCGTCTGGTTTAGAGGGGTTTTACTGTATAGCAATAGGAAATAATAATCAGGGACTTTTTGAATATTCATGTTTTGTATCGAACTTTGAGGGCATTGACATATTGATTTGATTTTTATAATATGCTTTAAGAGACTTAATAAATTTAGTTAGATTCCTAAAATGGATATATATAGGAAAATATATGTATTTAGAAATAAATTTTTAGGTATATGTGCACTTTGTTTTTTTCTTACCCTGTATGAATATCCAAGTACAGCTTAACCTCTCTTAAGCAGTCATCAAAAAGAGGTCTAATTATGGGTTTGTTAGGCAGGTGGTAGTTTAATGCAGGTCAAAAGTAATGCAAAAAGCTCCTATAGAAGCTTTCTGCATTATTTTTGCCCTGCATTAAGCAAACACCTGCTTTTTAATAAATGTTTAATAAATGAATGTCCACTTAAGACAGGCTCTACTGTAGACAAATTTTAGCGTGGCAATTACCATTTGAATTATACAGTTGAAACATTGTAAGCTGACAAGGATTTATCCCTTTCCCTCATATAAACGTGTTTTCATGCATTTGCAAACAGAGTAGACCCAGATCAGATGGCTCCTATAGGAGCTGTCTGATCAGGGTCTGCTCTGTTTGCTAATGGAATTTGAAAGATATGTTTCTTTACTTTCTAAAATAGCTACGATGTTCCACCTTCCATATTTGTCCATGAATATTCAGTAGATATTTTTTGAATAAGCAGGGAAAGGGGTAATTGTCAGCATTTTAACCCTTTACCTGGTTAAGACATATCTTTATGCATTTGCAAAGAGAGTAAATCCTACAGGAGCTTTCTGATCAGGCTCCGCTCTATTTTCTTATGAAATAATATAGATCTGAAGTCATTATTTTACACAAATATTTGATATAGATCTGAAGTCATTATTTTACACAAATATTTGTATTCATTCAAAGGGTTAACAAAATATAACAGTGGGATTCTTATCCATGAAATGCAAACTGTTGTCATTTTTATACCACTCAAAGTTTAGACGTATTATATAGGAGTCACCGTCAGTCAGTCGAAGTCCTTCGGACGAGACTTTAAATCGAGGTCCGATGTATCAGTGCTTTACACTGGGCATCTAAAAGAACCCAAGAAACTCTGTCAATAATAATATATAAGAGTAGGGCATCCCACCCGGCTTTCTCTGTATCGTCTTCCGTCTCTCCGGGCGTCCAATTAACCCCTAGTGAGTAGAAAAGGATGTTAATCATCAAACAAACAGTCTGTCCTTCCTTCTGTCCATCTGTCAGTCAATCTGTTAATTTTCCTATTCCACACTACTTCTCAACAGCTACTTACAGGATTTCCATAAAACTGTATGGGAAGTTTCATCATTGACATATAATGTGCATATCGTTAAATGTTTCAGTAGGATGATTATATAGAACATGCAGTAAGATAGTCGAGTTGTTACGGTTGAAATACATGTACATTGAACACAGAATGAATACTCAATGAAGAATGAAGTTACCTTCAGTCAACCCGTTACTCCATAAATATTCACATATCTATATAATTTCGTAAGAAAACAGGGCATACCCTGATCAGACAGCTTCTACAGGAGTTGTCTGATCTGGGTCTACTCTGTGTGCAAAGGGGTAAAAAGGCAATTACATGAAGAAAAGGGGTTATGTTGGTATGTACATGTACATTGATTCATTGTAAATGAAGTCAGCTGAGCGGTCATTCTTTTCAACAACATGGTCAGAGTTACTCGGCGTCTCATCTGGATCCAAACTGTTTACATAGGTAATCGCTCGTCCACCTGCAACAGGCTAAAGGTTAATGCTCTTTATTTATGTATGAAGTTGTACCAGTAGAAAATGCAGCATTTGAAAACATTTCAATACACATAATAGAGCTATTTGTAACTTTTCTTTGGCACCGGGTGATAGGAATTAGAATTAAATGGCTGGTATAGAAAATACAACTAAGACTCCTTGATATTAATACTTCAACTTTTTATTCAACTTGCTTGGTAAAAACAATATCCAATAAGATACTAAATGTACTAAAACTGTAAACTGACGATACAATGTACTTTATATGTAACATATATATGCTAGGGTAAGCAGTGTGATAAACAGTGACACGTCTTAATTAGTTAACCCATTACTCCAGGAATAGTCATGCAAGAAATAATGATATCATGAATATTTATGAGCTGAATTGTTATTATATTAACTTTTCAAAGATTTCTTTCGCTTTGATAAAAACTAGAATCAGATATCATATAGTAAGCAAACAGAGCAGACCCTGATCAGATGGCTCCTACAGGAGCCGTCTGATCTGGGTCTACTCTGTTTGCAAAGGCGTATTTATGGAGTAATGGGTTAACCCTTTCCCTCATATAAACGCTTTTTCATACATTTGCAAACAGAATAGACCCAGATCAGATGGCTCCTTCAGGGGCTGTATGGTCAGGGTCTGCTCTGTTTGTTAATGAAATAATCATAGATCTGACTACCGCTTCTTCCAATATGAAAAAAGATCCTGTGAACAAATTCCATTGTAAAACTTAGCTAATAGATATCCATGATGTCACTATTTCTTACATGAATATGCAACAGTGAAAGGGTTAAACGTTTACAATACTACAGGTGACATGTGACATGTAAACGATTTGAATCCCAATGAGATGCCAAGTAACTTGGTGTGTCATTAAGATCCAGACTGTTTGGCAGTCTGATTATACAGTAGACCTTTTTTAAATTCTTTACTCCATACCATAAGTGCATCTTGGCAAACAGTGTAGCCCTAGATCAGACAGATCCTGTAGGAGCCGTTTGATCGGGGTCTGCTCTGTTTGCTTATGGAATAATAAAAATCTGATTCTACAGTTTCTGCCATGGCCAAACATTTATATCTTCATTGGCCATAATATAAAATTATCTAATTACAGTAAAACCTCTCTATAATGGCCACTAAATTGTGTTCACTAGTTGGTATTTGGGACAGGTAGCTGCTTAAAGCAAGGTGAAACAGAACACTCCTATAGGAGCATTCTGTTTTACTTTCACCCTGCTTTAAGCAGCCACCTGCCTTTAACACCACATACTTGATATAATTTAGTGGCCATTTTAGAGAGATTTACTGTAATATTCATGATGTCATTTACTTCTTACATGAATATTCATGGAGTAACGGATTAACTATCATCAAAACAAGGTTCACTTCTGGGTCAACCCTTTACCTGATGAATATTCATGCAAGAAAGACACCATGAATATTTGTTAGCTAAATGTTTATAATGGCATATTTTGATTGAAACCATAGCATCATATCTGTATAATTTCATAACCCACCATAGTAGACCCTGATCAGGCGGCTCCTGCAGGAGCTGTCTGATCTTGGTCTGCTCTGTTTGCAGAGGCATTAAAAAATGTTTGTATGAGGTAACAGGTTCATGCAGGCAGTAGTTTGAATGCCTAACAAAGGTTGTGTAGAAGGCTTCTGCATTATATCTGTATTAACCCATTCCCTGATATTGACGACTTTTGACGACTATGTAAAAGTCACTTTGTGAAACCATTGTGATAAATAGAGCATTTGCTCCTGTAGGAGCAAATGCTCTATTTATCACAATGGTTTCAAACTACAAAATTCTAAAAGTTTCCTTTTCTCTAGTTAATGCTCCTTTTCGGTAGATTTATTCAAAGATGTTGTATCTAAAAATAGCCTATGAGGTAATGGGTTAAGCAGTCACCTGTCTTTAAAGACCCCATGGTTATTCATTGGTGGCTATAGTGAGGTTCTACTGTATATTTAATAGTGAGAGAAGATAGATTGTATAATAGACTCAAAAACAAATTATCTGAAAGAAACTCATTTGCTCAGCATGCTAACATGAACATCATACAATAACTATTGTTTCCATTCAGATCTGTGAAATCGTTAAGCAGGAATCCACGGATGCACTGGAATCATAATGGGCTCATCCCTCAGCCCGCATCTTCATCCTAGTGCACACTATAAAAGTTAATTCTTCCTCTTTTCTTGTAAAGTTTCTTCTACAAAATACAATCATGTACAATCAGCATGTCTAACAGCTGATCCTGTTGAGATGTCAAAATGCTGGACATCTCATCTGGATCCAATCTGTTAGCGTAGGCCGTCACAAATATTTCATTGCCGGCTTGCAAAAAGACTGCAGACTCTGCAAACAGTGCAGACCCTTATTAACGCATTCCCTCAGAGGCTTTTTTTAGACCCATTCCCTCATAGAGACTATTTTTAGATTCAACCTCTTTGAATAAATTTTCTAGAAAAAATGAAAAAAAATTAGAATTGTGTAGTTTTAGTTTTTAAACCATTTAGATAAATAGAGTATTTGCCCCTGTGGTGCAAATGCTCTATTTATCACAATGGTTTCAAATAGTGTAGTTACTTTTACAGAGGTATCAAAAGGTGTCAATATGAGGAAATGGGTTAAACAGGACAGAAACTTCAATTTACAAATAAACAAATTTTCAACCCATTTTTATGTGGGGAAACAAGTAAATTTGCATTTTCAAACTTACACAGTATAAAGATGTTTCCTTGTTCTGTAGGTTTTATTGTGATATTCCTTCATTTTACTAAAGATGCAATGCATTATACATACAAACTTAGTCTTTACAGACTGGAATAGCACAGATTACATCTCCAATCTATTAAACAAACCCCTTTTCACGTGTTTCACGCATTTGCAAACAGACTAAAAATCAAACATTCAATAACAAAACTGCTCTAGATATATGACATAGCAGCTTGAAACTTCAAAGACAAAAATCACACGGATATGAGACAATCACATCTTTTGCTAACAATCACAATAAGTAAGTAGCAAACAGTTTCTCTCAAACTACATCTGTATGGAATTTAGGCTAAATCTTGATGAACATTTTGAATTCTAAACTGCTTCATTCAGCCTTTTGGCTTCCACTTCTCAAATGTTTGTCCGCTAATACAGGGACATGATTTTACAAGGGGTGCTTCCTAACTATACATCTTGTAAGAAGTGTCATTAAAACTGGAAACAGTTTATGCATATGCATGAGAGATGTATGTACAACAGAACATCTTTCATCTTTTACTTCATAGATATTTCTGTCAGAAATTAATGACATCATGAATATTCATTACTTGACGTTTTGGAATAGAATAATTTATGTACACTGGATTTTTGGCTATGGCAGGACCTGCAAACAAAGCAGCTCCTAATCAGACAGCTCCTGTAAGAGCCACCTGATCTAGGCATACTCTGTTGACAAAAGGCATAAAAAGCATATCTATGTTACGTTCCAGCTGACCTGGGCCTGCTCTTTTTGCTTATGGAATAATGTAGACCTGATTCTACTGTTTTCCTATGGCCAAACAAATCTTGAATTTATGTTATTATATATAGAATTTAATCTAATTAAATGTTCATGATGTCATTATCTCTTGCATGAATATTCATGAGGAAAAGGCTCAATCTATACAATACTTAGTATTCTCAACAGTAAGTTACAGGTATAGTGCACATCTTTAGTGAACTAACCAACATTTAACCCTTTACTCCATACGCTTTTTAACACCTTTGCAAACAGAGCTGACCTGGATCAGATGGCTACTGTAGGAGCTGTCTGATTAAGGTCTGCTCTGTTTGCCTATGAAATTATATACATGTTTTCATGTAGATCTGATTCTACAGTGTCTACCATGGTCAGAAATTCTTTTGTTTATATACGCCATTATAAAAAATTATCTAAATTAATATTCATACATTATTTCTATCATGAAAATTCATGGAGTAAAGGCTTAAAATATGTCAAACTGACATACTTATAAACCCTTTCCCTGTTCTGTATTTAGGCAAAATTTCAATACCTACCGAATGGTCATTGAAAAATAGTTATAAATAAATATGGAAGGTGAAACATTGTAGACATTTTAGAAGGTAAAGAACCAGATATATCAAATTCTATTAGCAAACAGAGCAGACCCAGATCAGACGGCTCCTCTAGGAGCCGTCTGATCTGGGTCTACTCTGTTTGCAAATGCGTGAAAACACGTTTATATGAGGGAAAGGGTTAAAGAACTACAAAATATTTTGAGATTCAATCTCTGTCCCTTTCACACTTCTGCTTATCATTAAACACACTGAGCTATTTTTAGGAGAATTGTTAAGCAAGACGAGCCATCTGATCAGGTTCTACACTGTTTGGCAGTCAGTAGAATCTGGAGCATTCCATTGTCAAACTGAATAAGCAGTGTAGACAATGATCAAATGTGTACTTGGATATATACCGATTTCTTATACAGTAGAACCCGTCCTAAGCGGCCATTCATTTACTGAACATAGCAGTCTTAAAAAGCAAGTGGCTGCTTAATGCAGGGCAAAAGTAATGCAGAAAGCTCCTATTGGAGATTCCTGCATTACTTTTGACCTGAATTAAGCTACCAACTGCCTTACAGACACATACTCAGGCTTGTTTTTTAAGACAGATTCGTATATGTTCGACCATGCTACAGCTCATGTATATGTTCGACCATGCTACAGCCCATGTATATGTTCGATCATGCTACAGCCCATGTATATGTTCGACCATGCTACAGCCCATGTATCGACCATGCTACAGCCCATGTATATGTTCAACCATGCCACAATCATCTATAGCTCATACGTATATTCGTGACACAATTCACCTTTACCTCATACAGATGCCTTCTGATGCCTTTGCAAACAGAGCAGACCCAGATCTGGTCAGGGTCTTCTCTGTTTGCTCATGAAACTACATTTTCTGTCATGCCAAAATATCCAGTGTCAATAATAATTAAAATTCAGTTTATGAATAATAATGATGTCATTATTTCTTGCATGAATATTCATGAGGTAATGGGGTTAAAGGTGAACATGTGGAAAAGGAGTTTGCTAAAGGAACTGCCCATGTGAGGGACTTTTAAACACTTCGTATATCACAAATGATCTATATAAGCTATGTGTCCTCTAACAACAATTAAGTATGTACCATACAAACAGTTTTCTCTATACACTCCAAGCTATATTTTGGCTACTTTGTGAACATTTTACAATTGTAAAATTCTTTTACAAACTAACTGTAACCCTACACACTCTACTTTCACATACTGTAGATGTATATTGATAATAGCACACTGTAATCTATTGCATATTCATGTACAAAACAATGGCAAACCTATTCATGTTTATAGACTAAAGACTATGACATCCATTTAACCCTTTACTCCATAGATACACCTTTAAATGCCTTTGCAAGCAGAGCAGACCGAGATCAGACAGCCCCTACAGGGTCTGCTCTGTTTGCTTATGGAACATTACCTGATTACAGTATACAGTTTACTAGGGCCAAAGCTTTTCTTGTTCATATACCATTATGAATATTAAGCTCATTAATATTCATACATTATTTCTTACATGAATATTCATGGAGTAAACGGTTAATAGACTGCTAGACTGAAACGTTCCAAAATGTAATGATGAATACAGAAAACCCTTGAAAACAGTATAGACCCTGTCTGAATGTCTACAATGTATATAACATTAACTGGGAACGTTTAACCCGCATTTATACAAAGTCATCTTACAACAAAAACAAGGAAAAAGACTGAGCAATAAAAGATCAATTTGTCATACTTGTTAGGGAAATCTATGTATGACACTGTCCATTATGGTGATTAGCTCTTTTAATAACTGTATCAAAATATGAAATAAGAACATTTATTTCCATGGCAAACAGCAGAGAATCAGATCTGTAACATATAAGCAAACAGAGCAGACCCGGATCATAGACTCCTACAAGAGTCATCTGATCTGGGTCTACTCTGCAAAGGGGTGAAAAGGAGGCATTACCGAGTAAATGTACATGTATGTGACAGGTTGTTATTCCACTTATTGAAATCTAAATAACAGTTTGGATTCTACAAACACTCAGTGTCATTTTGTTCAGATGACTTTTGCCCATACTAAAACAAAATCTCACTAAACTGTTTCCCTGTTGAACATTCATGTAAGAAATAATGACATCATGAATATTCATTGTCTGACTATTTATAATGGCACAGAATGTTGTGGTATTGGTAGACACTGTAGAGCCAGATCTATTCTAATGTCATAAGCAAACAGAGCAGACTGTTCAGATAGCTCCTGTGGGAGCTGTATGATCATGTTCTACTCTGTTTGCAAAGACCTGGAAAAGCATTAATTTTGTATAAGGGAAAAGGGTAAAGCCATGCAGTAAATGTCCTTCAATATCAACACAAACTTGCAAAAAAACACCGAAAAAAACAGCACAAATATAGAAAGTTCTTTGTGGGTTTACCCTTTCCCTTTTATATATTCATGTAAGAAATAATGACATAGTAACTAGATTTTTTTTATAATGGCATATGAACACAGGCCATTTTGGCTAAGGGCTGTTCTATTTAAATGTGTATCGGGGCAGGAAGGCAGCTATGCATGGATGGGTTTCGCTGCAAAAATGGTACTATTTGGTTTGTATATTAGTAAACAAAGATGTGTTTGTGAAACACTATGCCCCCTCATATATTTTACCTCTGGCCTTGAAGGATGACCTTGACCTTGACATGTCACCCCTCAAAATGTGCGGCTTTATGAGATACATATGCATGCCAAATATCAAGTCTCTATCTGTACTGGCTCAAAAGTTAAGACCAATGTTAAGGTTGTGTTAAAGTTACAAAGAAACAGACAATTTGACCTTTGACCCTGAAGGATGACCTTGACCTTGACATGTCACCCCTCAAAATGTGCGGCTTTATGAGATACATATGCATGCCAAATATCAAGTCTCTATCTGTACTGGCTCAAAAGTTATGACCAAAGTTAAAGTTGCTGACAAACAAACAGACAGACAGGGCAAAAACAATATGCCCCCAGATCTGATCGGGGGGGGGGGGGGGGGGTGCATAAAAACATCTATAGGTGGGTGGCCGAATTTGAAAGTGCCTTCCTGCACCCCCATACTCATTTAAATGGAATAGCCCTAAGGCAGAAACTGTAAAATTATAATATCTATATTATACCATAAACAAACAGAGCAGACCCTGATCAGACGGCTCCTATAGGAGGCGTCTGATCTGAGTCAACTCTGGTTTGGAAAGGTGTAAAAAGGCATTTATACCAGGGAAAGGGTTTGACTGCACAATCTTGGCAACACTTGACCATTATATGCAGGACAAATAATGAGTACTAACTGGAGGTAAAATGTCATTAATCAATACAGAACACTAGGACAGGGTCACACAATACAGAAACTCTATAGAAACTGACGAAAACAGGTCTGTTTCAACAAATACTTTTATGGGTACAAGCCATAGATGAGCAATATAACATTACACAGAAGTAAATACATTATCACTAAAGCTGGACACAAAATACCATGATAGTATATACATAAATCACTCCCAATCTTTCAATCATGAACAAAAATTAAAAGAAGTTAACAAGTTTTCTAAAAACTTCGTTTCGAGTACCTGTTGATGTATATTTAACCCTTCGCTTGCTGAATTTTAAAATATATTTCTCCTTCTTTACCCATGCCCTTTTGTATAATTTCATATAGCTTCACTGTGTACAAGTATTTCGCTGTGCAATCACTGCTGTGGAGTGCACTGGTTCCACAATCAACTTGTAAATAGTGCAGACCCTGATGAGACAGCTCCTGCAGGAGCTGTCTCATCTGGGTCTTCACTATTTACAGGTAGGTATATTGACGTGAATAGCAAGCGAAGGGTTAACTATGGCATGACAACACCTATCTTCAGGTTTTGCAAAAAATGTCAAGCCAGACTAGTGACTCCATACGAGACACTGCCTTAGATCTGGGTTTACACTGCTTGCTGCTAATCCACACTCCTTAATACCCATCAGCATCTGCTAGTATTTTATTACCTAGCCTGACAACCACTTTAGACCCTAATCATGTTATAATAGTTCTGGATTAATTTTGGCAAAATGCTGCCCCCCACCACCTGTCCTGCATTAGTATATCAGTCACTTGCAAGCAGTGTTGACCCAGACCAATCATAAACATATTCTGCAATAATAAATGGTGTTTTGGTGGTTTGCTTCATTAATATTCATAGAGGGAGGAGGCAAATATTACAATTCAGCATACAATGGGTTAAACAAACCAGCTGCTCTTCTCGGCCTCCATATTTATTCATTACAATGGTCACTGTAGGCAGGTTCTACTGTAGTTGTTTTTTATACAGTAAAACCTCTCTATAACAGCCACTTAATTGTGTTAATTAGTTGGTATTTAGGACAGGTGGCTGCTTAAAGCAAGGTGAAAGTAAAACAGAACGCTCTGTTTTACTTTCATCTTGCTTTAAGCAGCCACCTGCCTTTAACATAAAATACTTGATGTAATTTAGTGGCCGTTATAGAGAGGTTTTACTGTATGTACCAAGTCAAAATATCTCTGATATGCCCTCAATAGATTCATATCAAATAAAGACTCATGTCATGAGAACTGAAATATGAAAATGGATTGATATATAGTGTAGGTCTTTATACTATGCCACTTTTGAAACGTGTGATGTAGGATTTCCTACTAATTTCATTCATTATAAAGTTGTCTAGGATACGAGCTTGTAAATTCAGAACACAATTTAGCCAAAATAAAAAAATAATTAACGAGCGGACAAATCGATGTACTTGTAGACCATACAAACACTAGCAGATAATCAATAGCCAAGTGGATCATACAAAAAAAACCAAGCAGTTAAGCCATCCACTGCTTATGGAAAAGCACTTGTACTTAGATCTGTAATTTAGTCCCGAGTGCTTGGCATTAATTCTCTGAATACGGGCAGCGAGTGTACTGGCATTTGCAAACAGTGTAGACCCAGATCACAAGGCTCCTAGAGGAGCCCTCTGATCAGTCTGTTCTGTTTGTCATTCAACATACCCTAGCAAATTTAAGCTTTCCACACTCGCTGTACTCTATAGTTACACACTGATGAGCCATTGAACTTTGAATATTCAGCATTCAAAAGGTTAATGGAGAAACGTAGAAAATAAGAGTCTTAAAAACCAGGTGGTTACTTAATGCAGGTCAAAAGTAATACAGAAAGCTCCAATGGGAGCTTTCTGCATTAATTGTGACCTGCATTAAGCTACCACCTACCTTACAGACCCACAGTTAGACCTCTTTTTGATAGCCACTTAAGAGAGGTTCTACTGTACTGCCATACAAAGAATGGATCATAACAGTGGTCGGTAGTTTAACCCTCTACCTCATAAATATTCATGTAAGATGTAATGACATCATGACTCCATCAATTTAATTTTTATGCTGGTTTGTGATCACAGGATTGTTTGGCTATGTGAGAAACTGTAGCATCAGATTCATGTAATTCCATGAGCAAACAGCAGACCCTAATCAGACATCTTCCACAAGAATTGTCTGATATTGGTCTACTCTGTTTGCATAAGCATGAGAGGGGGTTTGTATCAGGTAATGGGTGAATGCTGAAAGTGAGTTCACTGACATTTGTAAACAGTGTTGACCCAGATCAGAGGGCTCATACAGGAGCCCTGTGATCAGGGTCTGCACTGTTTGTCATTCAAACTCCTCTCACAAATTATACCCTTGCATGTTGAATGAACTCTACCAACAAACAATGAAAGGGTTAAACCATTTGACCTGATAGATTTTTCTCTCTGCCTAGGATTTACCTGGAATACCCTTGGGAATAAGTCTCTGGATGCTCTATTCATTTCTTTTTTCAAAGTCAATTTTCTGAATTTTTAATTCAAACACATTCCTGTAAGAGACCTCTGGCCATGGTCTGCACTGTTTCTTGCTGAATCTACCCTACAAGTGGTAATGAAAAAATAGACTTTATACTTGTTTGGGCATAAATATTCATACAGTACAGGATTAGTGGTCACTTTAGACACATTCTACAGTGTCTGTATTATTTTGACCATTTTCACAAATTCTTCCTTTTCAAAAAAGGGTCAATAACTCTGGTAATAGCGATCAATTAAGAACAAAAGTTCAATTACAGGTGCACAGGTTCCATCAATATAACTATAGAGATTCAATAAATTTGACACAAATCTGCAGAAGAAACAGCTCAGACAAAATTGTGTGTAAGGGGCAGACAGACAAACTGATTCCAGTATGTTTCCCTAATAACTTCTTTGTGTAGGTATAAAATTCCCAGTTTACCATCTGTTCAGTTAAAACAAATATATAAGTATAAAAAAGGTATTTGTAAACAATATACATGTGCATTAAATATAAACTATAATCTCAAGAAAATATATCTGTTAAGAGTAAACAAATACAAAGACAAAACAAAATTAAATGATACTTAAATCTGAGTAAAACTTTTATAAAACAAAATCTAACAACAAACATATCTAATAATAAATACCCTTTGCGCTGTCACATGACTCAATTTAACACTTATCCCACTTTCTGCCACCTTAGTTGCATTTGCAAACAGCTTGAATCCCGGCGAGATCCCGAGTAACTTGACGTCTTATCAGGATCCATGCTGTTTGACATTAGCTCAACCATTTCTCAGAAAACATGGTCAATAGTGTTTCAATAGCTTGATCTCATTGAAACAAGTCAAAATGCAGAAGATCCAATTTTGAGTAGACGTGTTTTCACAGGCAGGTAAGGGTTAAAACAGTTGATATGGAGTGACTATTGACATATTTACATGTATATAAGGATTCATCTGACAAGTTACCTTGAGCAAGTAATGCAAGCTCAAATAAATCTATAAAATACAGTTAACCTTCTCTAAACTGGATATTCAAATTAGTATCACTGCCAGCCGTAACCCTTCACTCCATGAATATTCATGTAAAAAATAATGACATCATGAATATTAATTAGATTATTTATTATGATAGGACATGGAAACAGGAATGTTTGGCCATGCCAGAAACTGTAGAATCATATCTATAATATATAATAAGCAAACAGAGCAGACCCTGACCTACAGGAGCCTTCTGATCTGGGTCTACTCTGTTTGCAAAGGCGTAGAAATGTGTATTTGTGGAATAAAGGGTTAAAGACAGGCGACAGCTGAATGCAGGATGAAAGGCATGGAGAAAACTCCCATGGGAGTTTGGTATGATTTTCACCCTGCATTAACCCTTTCCCTAATATAAACGCCTTTTCACACCTTTGCAAACAGTGTAGACCTAGCTTAGATGGTTTCCTGTAGGTGCCATCTGATCAGGGTCTACTCTGTTTGCTTATGAAAATATGATAGATTTGACTCTTCAGGTTTATACCAATACCAAACAATCCTGTATATATTTGCCATTACTATCAGTATTAGTGATGTCTTTATTTCTTACTTGAATATTTAACCCATTCCTCCATAGGCTATTTTTAGATCCAACCTCTTTGCATAAATCTACTGTAAATGGTTTCAAAAAGTGACTTTAACAGAGGAGTCAAAAGGCGTCAACATGAGGGAATGGGTTAACAGTGAATGGGTTAGGCAGTCACATGCCTTTAAAGACATAAAGTCTTCTTTATTAAAATACAGATTTAGAGGGGTTTTACTATTTATAATTAAAACAATATGGAAATAATGAGGTAATACTAAGACTAAGTAAAGAGTATAAACTAAAACAGTATGATAAAGTCTTGAGTATAAAACAAACATAACTGGCCTTATATCTGCGTAATAACTTGAAAAAGTAAAACCTTTCAACACTGGACACTTAAAATAGGTATAAACTCTAATTGTCAGTTTAAGACAATTACATACTAAAATATTCATGCAAGACTATGCCTATTATGAATATTCATTAAATATTCAATTAGAAATAGAATACAGTAAAATCTCGATAATTCGAAATTTTGATTCTAATAGAGAAGAATTCTTATATCATTTTGCCCTGCATTAAGCAACCACCTGCATTTTAACACTCCTATGTTCAATAAATGAATGGCCGCTTAGGACAGGCCTACTGTATTAAAAAAGTTGCCACTAGCACGCAGTCAAAAAAAAAATGCCATCAGTATGCAGAGTTAATGCAGTCAAAAATTATGATAACATTGTATTCTAATAATCTGTTTCAGTCTGAAAAATTCACACAGTTTCTTTCCAGATCTTGATCACAGTACCAGTGATATTCTCCTGCTGTCCAGTGTTACCAATCACTTAGACAAACCAGCAGATTTTCTAGTTCCATAGCACAAATCAATGCGTAATTGTATTAACAGACAGACATACTTTTTTTTCTTTCTCCCGCACTAATTATACTAAATGAAGGCAAAACTTGAATCCTGGCATGCAGAAACAAATAAAGAAGGACATCTCTATAAAAGCCTCTGAATTGAGCTTACTGTATAATTTTTGTCTTTAAGCCATTCCCTCACAGAGACAAGTTTTAACGTCTTTGCAAATGAAGTCGACCCAGATCAGACAGCTCTTGCAGGAGGTCTAGTCAGGGTCACCTCTATTTGCTTATAAAATAATAAAGATCTGATTCTACAATTTCTGCCATCACTAAACAGCCTTTGATAATTTTAAAATTAATATTCATAATATTATTTCTTCTAACATGAATATTAATGGGGGAAAGATTGAGTTATAAACATCTTTTCACACATCTGCAAACAGAGTAGACCCAGACCGGATCAGACGGCTCCTGTGTCTGTTCAGGGTCTGCTCTGTTTGCTAATGGAATTTGATAGATCTGTTTCTTTATTTTCTAAAATGGCTACAAAGTTCCACCTTTCATATTTCATTGTAACTATTCTAACCATGAATATTCAGTAGGTATTGAAATTGGGAATAATTAACATAGAACAGGGAAAGGGTTAAGCTACTAACTGCCTTACAGACCAGGGTCTTTTGATAGCCTGTGTAGAGAGATTTTACAGAGTCCTTATTGCTTTGCATGCATTGTTTCTGCAAGCAAAAGCTGAAATATACTGCCTGTCATTTCCTCCCACATAAAAGGACAAATATAATCAAAATATGCTCAGAGGAGATCCACTTAAGACCTGCTGATCAAAGCAAGATCTGCTATATATTACAAAATTACTTCAAGTTTTTGTCAAAAATACAACCAGAGTATCTATCAGCTAGTTTCGATCCTGATGAGATGCAAAATTACTCATTATCTCATCTGGATCCAAACTGTTTGTATAGATTATCAAGAAGTTGCGACTGGTATTGAAAAAAATCTTTAAAGTTACTGTGGGAAATTTTGTGCCATTTATGTTTTGGCATATTTGTGATACAGACAATGACTTATATTTTGTATGTTCTCCCCCAAAATACTCATATGTCATATTTACATGAAATTGTAGCAGAGAGAAATTGTGATTCCAGTACTTGATTACATGTATATGCAAATTTAGGCCCTTCATGGCAAAATTTAACAAATGGTAAACTGATATACATGTAATGATAAACAAAGGGAATTGACTCAGAACTCTACAGTGTAGACGAAGATCAGACAACTCCTGTAAGAACCCTCTGATTAGGTTCTGCTGTGTTTGCTTATAGAATAAAACAGGTTTGATTGTACAGTTTATGCCTTGACCCACAATTCCCCTAGTCAACATGCTGTTATTAAAACTCAGCTGATAAATGTTCATATAGTTATTATTTCTTACATGAATATGACAAGTACAGGAGTAAACAAACAACTATGAGTATATAAGATCAACTTGACTAGAATAATACACATAGCCACATTAATAAGCTAAAACAGTATCCAACAATGTCATGTGTGAATGTGTTACAAATTCTAACCCTTTACTCCATAAATACACTTTTCTACACATTTGCAAACAGAGAAGACCCAGATCAGACGGCTCCTATAGGAGCCGTCTGATCTGGGTCTTCTCTGTTTGCTTATGAAATAACATGGATATTTTTCTACAGTTTCCATTACGGTCAAAACAAAAGTTCCCTTGTCTATACATCATTATGGAATCTAATATAGTGTTAATTTTCATGATGTCATTATTTCTAACATGAATATTCATGGAGTAAAGGGTTAAAGAACAATACAGTAAGCCTCTCTAGAACAAATATTTAGTACAGAAGGATTAAGATCTTTTATATGCAGATGACTGCTTAACCTTTTCCCTGTTGAATATTCATGCAAGAAACAATGATATCATGAACATTCATTGGTTGGGTTTTGATAATGGCATTAGCACAAATGAAATGTTTTGGTATTGGTAGAAACTATAGAGACAAATCTATTGTAATTTCATATTAAGCAAACAAAGCAGACCCTGATCAGAGGGCTCACACAGGAGCTGTCTGATCTGGATCTACTCTGTTTGCAAAAGCTTGAGAAGGCTTTTATAAGAAGGAATGGGTTAATGCAGAGTGCAAGTCTCTTTTGGACTTTTCTAAATGACTTTCACTTTGCATCAACTCTTTCCCTCATATCTCATATTTATAGCGTGTTTAATCACATAATCTGCCTTGTGGCCAAAACAGAGTGCCGTAAATCGCAGAAATGCACTAGTGCATTTTTTATGCAAATTAGCAATCGTTAGCCAATCGTAGCGTTCATTTAAACATTAGCCAATCATAGTGCGTCATGTGAGTCGTCCGTTGTATTACTACGCTGTTTGTAAGCAATGGTCGAAATATCCGTCAGCTATAGCCTGTTTCATTTTCTACATGGCATTTTAAGGCTTATGTGATAAAAAGAATCTCACATTCGTGTTCATTACAAATTATTGTTTTCATGAAACTTGTTCACTATAATGAATATGACACTCGCTAAAGCTCGTGCCATATTATTATAATAAAATTGTTTCATAAAAACAATTTGTAATGAACACTCCATGTAAGATCCTCTATTTCCTGCATTTGCAAACAGAGTAGACCCAGGTCAGATCAAATGATTAGGACTGCTCTGTTTGCTTATGAAATCATAATAGCCCAGACTCTAAAGTTTCTACCAATACCAATACAATCCTGTCCACAAATGCCATCATAAAAATGCAGTTAATAAATGCTCATGACGTCATTATTTCTAACATGAATACTGAACAAGTAAAAAGGGTTAAGCTGTGATATGTCCTAAAGGGCAGCTCTGATAATTATTTGAATATTTGCTTTAGAGAGGTTTTACTGTACATCAATTTGCCTTTTTTTAAACTACCCTACCCTACCCTAGTCTAGCCTTCCTAGTATATAAACAAAACACTGTGTGCGAATAAGCTATATGCTAAGTTCAATCACAAGACATGACATCATACATGTATAGATACCTAGATGTAATTATGAGGAATGTTATATAGTTCCACATGCTAACCTCCGGATCACAAATTTACTGGCCTTAGCACATAGCTAAGCATTATATCATGAAAATTACAATAATGAATTACAGATTCATTACCTGATATAAAGGCTTTGTCACACATTTGCAAACAGTGTTGAGCCTGATCAGAAGGCTCATTTAAGAGCTATCTGATCAGGGTCTGCTCTGTTTGCTTGTGAAATAACATACTGTAGACCTTATTCTACTGTGTCTGCCATGATAAAAAATTCCCTTGTTTGTAGTGCCACATAACAATTAGGTTAACCCATTCCCTCATAGGCTATTTTTAGATACAACCTCTTTGAATAAATCTACCCAAAAGGAGCATTCACTAGAGAAAAGGAAATTTTTTAGAATTTTGCAGTTTGAAACCATTGTGAAAATGGTTTCACAAAGTGACTTTTACAGAGTCGCCAAAAGTCATCAATATCAGGGAAAGGGTTAATCAATATTCATGATGTCATTATTTATTGCATAAATAATCATCAAGCAATAGACTATGACCAGTTGTTTCATTTAATACTTTATACACTAAATAATTGTAATCTACAAAAAAATGTCACCTGCCACAATTCTCAATGTCAATTTTCTTACATTTCCATTAAAAAAAATTAGTCAAACTGTCAAACAGTTGGAACCTATTGAGACATCAAGTTACTTGAAGCATCTGATCTGGATCTAAACTCTTGTCATCGATTATCATAAATTTGAAAAGTGTTTAACTCGGTCCCTCCTAGACTATTTTTAGACCGATCCTCTTTAAATCAATCTACCGAAAAGAAGCATTATCTATAGAAAAGGAGAATTTTAGAATTGTACAGTTTTGAAACCATTGCGATAAATAGAGCATTTGGTTTGGTTCTTATCGGGTTTTACATCATTTTAACAGTATTTCAGTCATATCACGACGCTCAGCTAATTACAAGTGGAGAAAGACCCCCAGAAGTCCTGTGCATCACAATGGCTTAAAAAAATGAGTTTTACAGAGGCGTAAAAAGGCGTCAGTAGGAGAGAATGTGTTAAGCTTACACAAGAGACAATGATTTAATGGATAATGCAATGTCAGTTTGTGGGGAGACTCTCTGTTGTGTGTTTAGATCTCCAAATTCAGCAAACATTCACCCTGACTCCAGATTAACTTTTTGCATACATATTAGCATAACTTTGTGATGATCTGTGCAAACTATCTACATCAAACTGAGATGCCAAGTAACACATCATCTCATCAGTATCCAAAATGTAGGACATTCTCATGATGCTTTGGTGGAAAAAATGACTTGATCTGTATCACATTTAAGAATTGTGGAAGACAAAACTTTTTGCAGACAATCATTAGTTAGTATGATGAGTTTACAATAAAATACAGTAGTTATCCTCACTAAGATTTCATTTTGTTCAGCAAAAGTGACAGTTTTGTGATTCCATGTGAGATAATTTTTATAAAAACTTCAAAAGCAGTCAATAGATACAGTGGGTGTGTAGGAAAGTTTAATTGTGATGACTCTTGTACTAGTCACTATCGCTGGAGTCTGTGTCTGACACAGCCAGACGTGGGTCTCTCTCCTCGGGTTCATGATTCTCCTCCTCAGACTTTGTTGGTGACACCATCGTTGCTTCCTTGTACACTGTGCCAATGGCCATCATCTCCGGGTACTCATCCAGGTGCTCAATCTCAATACGGTACTGGTAGTGGGCCATTGATCTCACCCATTTTTCAGGTGGGTTTGGATTTGTTACAGCTATACTTCGGATCTGAGACTGTGATACTGTGCTGCAGGGCATGGTAAATTCTACATGTGCGTAGTTCTCAAAGGAGTCTGGGACCTCATCATGCGGGCCAAGTTCAAGACGAAGCTTCATTAAGTGGCTGGTATAGGCTCCTGAAACATAACAAACACAGTTTTGAGCCAGATCAGCAAGATGTGAACCGAATTACATGTATTGTAAATAAACAGATACACAATCTCCCCTCTCCCTTTGTTTGTAGTGCTGAATGAGTCAATTTGGTACCAGTTTGATAACTTTTAATTAGACTAACATGATAGCAAAAAGTGTAGACCCTCATCAAACTGCTGCTGGTTCTTTAAGATGCCCAGTGTAAAGCACTGATACATCAGACCTCGGCTTATAACTTTAAGTCTTATACGAAGGACTTGGTTTGTGGCGGGGGATCGAACCTGTGACCCATGGTATTGTAGTCATGTGCGATTACAACTCAACCACATACACCGGTGAATATTCATGTACGGAATCAACAAAATGAAACATGGAAAAGAGAATATTATCACTGTTGTGGAAACTGCATAATCAAATCTATAAATTTCCATAATCAAACAGAGCAGACCCTGATCAGACAGCTCCTGTAGGAGCTGTCTGATTGGGGTCCACTCTATTTGCAAAAGGCGTGGAAAAAAAGACGCTTATAACACTGGATTGTTTTGCCATAGGAAGAACCTATAGTATAGTATAAGATCTGTTTACTTCCATATGATTTTAAAAGGTATCTCTATCAGGTACAGTGAGTGAGTGAGTGAGTTGAGTTTTACTGCACTGCGACACTGAATCAGGTATAGGGTTAACACTTCACACAACTAGGGGCAATATGTGATCACCTATGCACACATTTTGGATCCAAATCATTGCTCTTTAACCCTTTTTTTCATACATACGCCTTTCTACACCTTTGCAAACAGAGTGGACCCAGATCAGATGGCTCCTATAGGAGCCTTCTGATCAGGGTCTACTCTGTTTGCTTATGGAATTATATAAATCTAATTCTACAGTTTCTACCATGGCCATGTGCCATTATCAAAAAAATCTCATCAATATCCATGATGTCAATAATTCTCACATAAATATTCATGAAGTAAAGGGATAAAGAAAACTAACTCTCAGAATTGCAGCAGGCAACGATTCCTGAGGATGCAAAGATCTGATCAGAAATGCCACCACTTATTGCAGGTAGCCAACATGCTATTTCACACATGATTTATTGACCATATATTCAATATGACACTATGATCAATACACATTTCTATCACCAGCAGCCGTCTTCAGGAGATAAGATGACTTAGTTCTTATAACAGTTCTTTCAATTTGTCTGACAAGAATAGATCTCGCCCGGGGATTCTGCTAAACAAATGCATTGTGTTGCCTATGCAAACATGTACAGTAAACACCGTTTTGTCCATGGCAGACACTGTAGAGTAAGATCTATGTAGCAAAATGACCCTGATTACACATCTCCTGCATGAGTCATCTGATCTGGGTCTTCCCTGATTGCAAAGGCATGAAAAAGGTGTTTCTATCGGGTATAGGGGTAACACAGCTTGCATCTGATAAACAAGAGGGCCATGAGGCCCTGAAGCGCTCACCTGAGATAACACCAGGGGAAGGGCCTTTTTTGACCACAAGAAATCATGTGGACAACCTTGGTAGAGAACCACAAGGCAAAGCAGTATGCCATTAATTAAAGGTCTAAGCCTTATGATTTCAGAGAAAAGTAATATTTCATATTTTTCCCATCGAAAAAACTGATAAGCCCTGAGGCAGGGCCAAGTTTTGCCCAGTGGTCAGGGTCGTAAATTAAACATTCTTGGCAGAGGACCACAAGCCACAGCTACATATTTATAGAGGACCAGTAGATCATGTTAGTCATACCAAATATCAATGGTCTAGACCTTACAGTTTCAGTAGATTTTTAAAGATTTTCCTATGAAAAACTGATAAGCCCATGGGCGGGGCCATTTTTGGCCCGGGGGTCATAATTTGAACAATATTTGTCGAGGACCATAAGTTCATGCTACATACCAAATATCAAAGGTCTAGGCCTTACAGTTTCAAAGAAGAAGATTTTTTTAAATTTTCCTATGAAAAACTGATAAGCCCTTGGGCGGGGCCATTTTTGGCCCGGGGTCATAATTTGAACACTATTTGTAGAGGACCATAAGATCATGCTACATATTAAATATCAAGGGTCTAGGCCTTACAGCTTCAGAGAAGAAGATCTTTAAAGATTTTCCAATGAAAAACTGATAAGCCCTTGGGCGGGGCCATTTTTGGCCCGGGGGTCATAATTTGAACAATATTTTTAGAGGACCATAAGATCATGCTACATACCTAATATCAAAGGTTTAAGCCTTACAGTTTAAGAGAAGAAGATTTTTAAACATTTTCTTATGAAAAACTGATAAGCCCTTGGGCGGGGCCATTTTTGGCCCAGGAGTCATAATTTGAACAATATTTGTAGAGGACCATAAGATCATGCTACATACCTAATATCAAAGGTTTAAGCCTTACAGTTTCAGAGAAGAAGATTTTTAAAGATTTTCCTATGAAAAACTGATAAGCCCTTGGGCGGGGCCATTTTTGGCCCGGGGTCATAATTTGAACAATATTTGTAGAGGACCATAAGATCATGCTACATACCAAATATCAAAGGTCTAGGCTTTACAGTTTCAAAGAAGAAGATTTTCAAAGATTTTCCTATGAAAATTCCATATTACCATATATGGAAATATTGACCACGCCCTCTGGCGGCCATGTTTTCTGCCCGATCAAAATTCTTTTAACAACTTTTAAAGTCTATCAACTAAGAAACATTTTGGTGAAAACTATATTCAAATCCAACAAGTCATTCTGGAGAAGAAGATTTTTCTAGATATTGTGTCCAGTTGCCATGGCAACAAGACCGATAGCCCCGCCCACTATCTTTTAACAACTTTTGAAGCACCCACCCACAGTATGTATCTGACCAAGTTTGATTACAATTGGGCAGTCGGTTTCAGAGAAGAAGTCGTTTGAAATTGTTGACGGACAGACGGACAGACGGACAGACGGACAGACAGACAGACAGACGGACAGACGGACGCCGGACGCCGGACACAGGGGTATCACAAAAGCTCACCTTCAATTTGTGTTCCATCACTTTTCAGAAATAAAATCATACTATTAATCTCCCTAATTACTTTTTAAGTATTCATAATCTCCCTAATTACTTTTTAAGTATTCAAACAAATTTAGGCAAATAGTGTAGACCCACATCAAACGGCTCCTGAAGGAGCCGTTTGATCTGGGTCTACACTATTTGCTACTATGTAAGTCTAATACAGTGCCAAATTGAGTTAACAATTTACTCCATAAATATGCCTTTCTATGCCTTTGCAAACAGAGTAGACCCAGATCAGACAGCTCCTGTAGCAGCCCTCCGATCAGGACTATGTTTGTTTATGGTATAATGTAGATATGATTCTACAGTTTCTGCCATGGTCAAAACTTCCTGTGTCCATGGGCTATTTTATAACTTAATCTAATCGATATTCATGATGGCATTACTCCTTGCATGAATATCTATGCAGTAAAGAGTTCAAATACATAACCCATTCCCTCATAGGCTATTTTAAGACCAAAACTCTTTGAATAAATCTACCGAGAAGGAGCATTTATTAGAGAAAAGGATTTTTTTTAGAATTGTGTAGATTTGAAACCAGTGTGATAAACAGAGCATAAAAAATTTTGCTTCTCAGGAGCAAAATGCTCTATTTATCACAATGGTTTCACAAAGTGACTTTTACAGAGGCGTCAACAGGCGTCAATATGAGGGAATGGGTTAAATCTAAAACAGGGTTACAGATAAGGTTTTGATGCAATTGGGTATTTACTCCTTTATTTTTTACAGAATTGGGTATTTGCAATTTTTATTGGGTATTGGCAATTTTCGTAATTGGGTATTATTCATATTCACATTAGGTATTCTATTTTTTTTGCTTTTTGCTATATTTATTTGCTTAGTGCTACTCATATATTTGAAAAACAATTGCTTTTTCCACAATTTCAATTGGGTAAATACCCCAATACTCCCCTTATCTGCAACCCTGTAAAATTTTTTAAAGAATAGCTCCTTTTATTCTTGAGATTCTTTTTTGTCTCAAAGAGTTTATTCTAAAGAATGGTCATGAAATCAGATTTGTTGGAGAAATGACACTTTCAGTATTTGAGTTATTCCAATTTAACCCATTCCCTGATATTGACGACTTTTGACGATTCTATAAAAGTTTCTTTGTGAAACCATTGTGATAAATAGAGCATTTGCTCCTATAGGAGCAAATGCTCTATTTATCACAATGGTTTCAAACTACAAAATTCTAAAATTTTCCTTTTCTCTAGTTAATGCTCCTTTTCGGTAGAGGTAGTATCTAACAAGAGGGCCATGAGGCCCTGAAGCGCTCACCTGAGATAACACCAGGGGCAGGGCCTTTTTTGACCACAAGAAATCATGTGGACAACCTTGGTAGAGAACCACAAGGCAAAGCAGTATGCCATTAATTAAAGGTCTAAGCCTTATGATTTCAGAGAAAAATAATATTTCATATTTTTCCCATCGAAAAAACTGATAAGCCCTGAGGCAGGGCCAAGTTTCGCCCAGTGGTCAGGGTCGTAAGTTAAACATTCTTGGCAGAGGACCACAAGCCACAGCTACATATTTATAGAGGACCAGTAGATCATGTTAGTCATACCAAATATCAATGGTCTAGGCCTTACAGTTTCAGTAGATTTTTAAAGATTTTCCTATGAAAAACTGATAAGCCCTTGGGCGGGGCCGTTTTTGGCCCGGGGGTCATAATTTGAACAATTTTTGTCGAGGACCATAAAATCATGCTACATACCAAATATCAAAGGTCTAGGCCTTACAGTTTCAGAGAAGAATATTTTTAAAGATTTTCCTATGAAAAACTGATAAGCCCTTGGGCGGGGCCATTTTTGGCCCGGGGATCATAATTTGAACACTATTTGTAGAGGACCAAAAGATCATGCTACATATTAAATATCAAGGGTCTAGGCCTTACAGCTTCAGAGAAGAAGATCTTTAAATATTTTCCTATGAAAAACTGATAAGCCCTTGGGCGGGGCCATTTTTGGCCCGGGGTCATAAATTGAACAATATTTGTAGAGGGCCATAAGATCATGCTACATACCAAATATCAAAGGTCTAGGCCTTACAGTTTCAGAGAAGAAGACTTTTAAAGATTTTCCTATGAAAAACTGATAAACCCTTGGGCGGGCCATTTTTGGCCCGGGGGTCATAATTTGAACAATATTTGTAGAGGACAATAAGATCATGCTACATACCAAATATCAAAGGTCTAGGCCTAACAGTTTGAGAGAAGAAGATTTTTAAAGATTTTCCTATGAAAAACTGATAAGCCCTTGGGCGGGGCCATTTTTGGCCAGGGGGTCATAATTTGAACAATATTTGCAGAGGACCATTAGATCATGCTACATATCTAATATCAAAGGTTTAAGCCTTACAGTTTCAGAGAAGAAGATTTTTAAAGATTTTCCTATGAAAAACTGATAAGACCTTGGGTGGGGCCATTTTTGGCCCAGGGGTCATAATTTGAACAATATTTGTAGAGGACCATAAGATCATGCTACATACCAAATATCAAAGGTCTAGGCTTTACAGTTTCAGAGAATAATTTTTTTAAAGATTTTCCTATGAAAATTCCATATTACCATATATGGAAATATTGACCACGCCCTCTGGCGGCCATGTTTTTTGCCCGATCAAAATTCTTTTCACAACTTTTAAAGTCTATCAACTGAGAAACATTTTGGTGAAAACTATATTCAAATCCAACAAGTCATTCTGGAGAAGAAGATTTTTCTAGATATTGTGTTCGGTTGCCATGGCAACAAGACCGATGGCCCCGCCCACTATCTTTTAACAACTTTTGAAGCACCCACCCACAGTATGTATCTGACCAAGTTTGGTTACAATTGGGCAGTCAGTTTCAGAGAAGAAGTCATTTGAAATTGTTGACGGACAGACAGACGGACAGACGGACAGACAGACAGACGGACAGACGGACGACGGACGCCGGACACAGGGGTATCACAAAAGCTCACCTTGAGCACTTTGTGCTCTGGTAAGCTAAAAATAGCCTATGAGGTAATGGGTTAAATATGACTCTGCTAATTGGGTGGAACTGGAAAATGGTTGAGCAATGTAAGGAAATGTTTCAATCCAAATCAGCAATGTACAATCTTCATGGACATTGCATGTTTCCCATATAATGGTAAAATCAAAGCATGGATTTTGCATTAAGAAAGCACTCTAGAAAATAGCTATGAGATGCCTTTATAATGCTATGAAAATAACTTTATGATCTTGCATATATATAAAATGAGCTTAAACTTTTTGCTTGCTCAGTCATTTTATTTTTTTTACGACTTTCATCACCTCGGTCTCATAATACAAGGTACATGACTTGTATATTCAATTTCTTTACATAAATGCAATCAGACAGTCAAACACTCCTGACACCATGCCTAGTTACTCAGCCTCTTAACTGGATCCAAACTGTTTGTAACAGTAATCATTGATTCACAAGCTAAGATTAACCCTTATAGTGCGGGACACGAGTCACTAATGTCCATTGCAAACAGTGTAGACCCAGATGAGAGGGCTCCTAGAGGAGCCCTCTCATCAGGGTCTGCACTGTTTGTCATGTTACACTTTTCTTTAGAAAAATCCCTAAATATTCATCATAAGCTAGACCTGTTTGAATTATGGAATAGTCCATTTGAAAACTTAGCGTTGTAAGGGTTAACCCTTGAAATGCAGGCACAAAGTAGACCAAGATGAAAGGGATCCTGAGGAGAGCCCTTTATGCAGAGTCTGCAGTGTTTGCCATAAAAAAAACAAATTCTTCAGTGATAAATTTTGATACCATTTTTGGTTTAATATTCAGAACGGGATGTGCCAGTTATAATTATTCAGCTGGTTAAGGTTTAAAATTGCAGTTATCAGTCTGGAAATCTTCCATTAAACCATTCCCAGGAAGCAGTAACCAGACCATACTCCTTAAATGCTAACCCATTACCTCATAGGCTGTTTTTAGATTCAATCTCTTTGAATAAATCTTCCGAAAAGGAGCATTTACTAGAGAAAACAAAACTTTTTCGAATTGTATAGTATTGAAACCATTGTGATAAATAGAGCATTTGTTCTTATGGAGCAAATTAATGTTCTATTTATCACAATGGTTTCAAACAGTGACACTTACAGAGGCGTCAAAAGGTGTCAATATAAGGGAATGGGCTACATAACTTTGCAAAACAAGTGTTATTGATGTGACAGCTTCCAGTCTGTACTGGAAAGAATTTGCATTTAGGACTGTTCTTTAACCCTTTGTTACATGAATTTTAATGTAAGATACAGTAAAACCCTCTAATGCGACCAGCAAAAAGGGGCATAATTCACTGTGGCAAAGGCAGGTGGTAGCTTAATGCAGGACAAAAGTTATGCAGAAAGCTCCTATAGGAGCTTTCTGCATAACTTTCGTCCTGCATTAAGCAACCACCTGCTTATGAAGACAGCCATGTTTGTTCATTAAGTGGTCGCATTAGAGTGATTTTACTGTACAATGATATCATGAATAGCAATTAGCTGAATTTTAATAATGGCATGTGACCAGGGGTATTTTAGGCTATGACAGATATTGAAAATCCATACCTATAGTATATCATTAGCAAACAAGGCAGACCCTGACCAGACAGCTCCTACAAGTTAAGAGCCATCTGATCTTGGTCTACACTATTTGAAAATGTGTATAAATAGAGTAAAGCTTTGAGGTAATCCTTTGCTCCTTAAATATTCATTTAAGAAATAATGACATCTTGAATATTAATCAGTTGATTTTTGAATGCAAGAAAATTTGGTAGCATAAGGTTTATACTATTCCATAAGCAAACAGAGAAGATTCTGCGTTACTTTTTACTCCATGAATATTCTGGTAAGAAATAATGACATCATAATCCATGAATATGCTGGCAAGATAATGATATCATGAGTATAATTACTCCAAGAATATTCATGTAAGAAATAATGACATCATGAATATTAATTTAGAATAGTAGTTATAATAGCACATGCACACAGGAGCTTTTGGCCATGACAGAAAGTTTGTAGAATCATATCGATATTACATATTAAGCAAACAGAGCAGACCCTGATCAGACGGTTCCTATAGAAGCCATCTGATCTGTGTCTACTCTGTTTGGCATAGAAGGGTGTATTTATGGAGTAAAGGGTTAAATAACTGAACATTATAATGGCACTGAATGAAAGATTTTTGTTATCATACCAGAAGCTATAGAATCAGATCTATACTACATCATAAGCAAACAAAGCAGACTCTGATCGGACGACTCTTGTTGGAGCCACCTGATCTAGGTCTACACTGTTTGCAAAGGTGTAGAAAGGTATATTTATGGAGTAAAGGGGTTAACCTTTTCCCTAGTGAACATTTATGAGTGAATTAGACAATTCAGGATTTTATAATGTAAAACATACAAGGAACTTTTGTGCTTTGACAAGAACTGTAGATTCAGATCTATATTATTCCATAAGCAAACAGAGCAGACCCTGATCAGAGGGCTCCTATAGGAGCCATATGATCTGAGTCTACTGAGTTTGCATGAAAAAGAGTTTATATGACAAAAAGGCTTATTTGTGTTTCAATCAAAGCGAGCGGTTGGGTATGTCCTCACCTTGATTCCTGACTGGGAGCCTTGGAATTCTCCACACCACTGACCTATATACGTGCTCATACTTGGCTGTGCCCACGTCAGCCTCCATCAGGGTCTGATTAAAATGCCCCTGGGCCATCATGGTCAGCCTCTCCAGCCCTGAAATGACCATACAGGGAATGACAGAAAGTTCATTATATTGTGTATTAGTCAGAACAAGCCCAGCTTCAATATTCATGTAAACAAGAGCTGTCCGCAGACAGCGCACTCCACTTTCTTTAGTGCTGGATAGTGTAGTGGAAGTCTAAGTCAGAAAGGGCAGATAACAACAGCAAAATTAATTTTATGGTTACCTGCCTTTGTGAAATGGGTCCCCCTTGTAACAGTTAATATGTATACCAAAGATGAACCAAATATCTTGGACAGTTTCTGAGACATGGACCTGAACATAAAACTTAACCAACAATGAAAATTCTAAGTCGAAAAAGGGGCATAACTATGGCAAAATTAATTTTAGGGTTACCTACCCTTGTGAAATGGGTTCCCCTTGTGATAGCAAACATACATACCAAATATGAACCAAATATCTTTGATGGTTTCTGAGAAAAGGACCTTAACAAAAAGGTTAACCAACGCCGACGCCGACGAGAGGGTCATGACAATAGCTCCACTTTTTGAAAAAGTGGAGCTAAAAATAGTGACATCATGAATATTTATTATGCGATTTTTATAATGGTATATGAACACAGGAATTTTGGCCATGCAGAAACTGTAGAATCATAAGCATACTTATATATAAATCCATAAGCAAATAGAGCAGACCCTGATCAGATATTGCTCCTACTGGAGATGTCTGATCTGGGTCTACACGTTTGCAAACATGGCAACTTCGATTAATGCTTTCCCTGTTCGATATTCATGTAAGAAATAATGATGTCTAGCTGCACTATTATACATAATGGCATATGTCCAAATGAAATTTTTGTACTGGTAGAAACTGCAAAGTCAGATCTTTTATAATTTCATGACAAACCGAGCAGACTAAGATTAGATGGCTCCTACAGGAGTCATCTAATCTTGGTCTATTCTGTTTGCAAAGGCACGAATGAAGAAAAGGGTTAAACTTTTGAACTAAACTGCCCTTTACAGTTTACACCAATTCTTTAAAATCCACATATCCATTAGAGGAGACATACCATACATTGGTTCATGTATTCTAACGTGATTCTGTACTTCTAGTTTAACTCATTCCCTCATAGGCTATTATTAGAACCAACCTCTTTGAATAAATCTACCCAAAAGGAGCATTTACTAGAGAAAAGGAAAATGTTAGAATTGTGTAGTTTTGAAACCATTGTGATAAAAAGAGCATTTGCTCAGGACTATGGAGGAAATGCTCTATTTATCACAATGGTTTCAAGAAGTGGCTATTACAGAGGCCTAGAAAGGCGTATTTATGGAGGGAACATGGTGGGCCCTAGGTAACTCTCTTCTACTGCTGAGTATGATCTGACTGGCATTTACAAACAACTTGGATCCAGATGAGACATCAAGAAACAAAACTTGGTGGTAGAAACTGTAAAATATCTATATACAGTAAAACCTTTCTATAATGACCACTAAATTACATCAAGTATTTTGTGTTAAAGGCAGGTGGCTGATTAAAGCAAGGTGAAAGTAAAACAGAACGCTCCTATAGGAGCATTCTGTTTTACTAATTCACCTTGCTTTAAGATGCCACCTGCCCTAAATATCAACTAAGTAACACAATTTAGTGGCCGTTATAGAGAGGTTTTACTGTATCTCTACAGGCAAATAGAGAATACCCTGATCAGACAGATCCTACAGGAGCCATTTGATCTTGGTCTACTCTATTTGCAAAGGTACTAAAAGGCAATCCTATGAGATAAAGTGTTGAAAGTTTATGGTGTTATTGTAGACAGGCTGATAATATCAGTTAGATTATGATTTGCAATTCTACTTTACTGTATACTCAAAATCCCTATGAAAGCAGAATGATAAACTATCTCTGTCTACCAGTATTTGTTTTTTCAAAATAGCATATCACATAACCTGCTGCGTGGGAGTGTCGAAACAGAGTGCCATAAACAGCATTTTTGCGTTTTTAAGTCAAATTAGCAGCTTGAATCCAGACAATAATGAATCATAAAGAGAATATGCAGAACCCAATGCACAATACATTTGTTAGCAAGTGGTAGAACTGCATGACAAATTCACTCCATGTGTGTCATATAATTATGTTGTATTAATATGCTTTTTGTGAACAATGACCGAAACAGCTGTCAGCTATAGTCTGTTTCATTTTCTATGGCACTTTTTAAGGGTTATTTGATAAAAAGAATCTTACATGAGAGTTCATTACAAATTGTTTTTATTTAACTTGTTTATTACAATGAATAAGATTAAAAAAGCTTGTGTTGTATTATTATGATACACATGTTTCATAAAAACAAATTGTAATGAACACTCATGTAAGGTCCTCTATATTATATGCATTTAAGTCTTGATTAGATTTGTAAATTACCTCTCTTAAAAAGACAAAATTATAAAGACAAAATTGTTCTACAATAAAAAGACCAACATTAATTGGAAATCAACTCTTTGAATGCTTTCACTAAATATATGTTATAGATCTATGCAAACAGTCTGGATGCAGATGAAATGCGTAGTAACTCAGTGTCTCATCAGGATCCAAACAGTTTGACACTCTATCTTTTGATGAGAAATGGAAGAAAAATGTACAAGATTTTTGTAAGATGAAACTTACGCGAGTGTGCAACATGTGAAAGAAAGGTAAACTGTACATATTTCTGTACGAAATAATGACATCATGAATACTGATTAGATTAATTTTTAAAATGGCGCATGTACACAGGAATTGTTTCCATGGCAGAAACTGTAGAATCATATCGATATTATATCATAAGCAAACAGAGCAGACCCTGATCAGAGTGCTCCTATATGAGCAGCCTAATCTGGTCTACTCTGTTTGCAAAGGCTTAGAAAGGCACATACATGTAGTAAAGGTTTAACTCTTTCCATGCTAAGCAACTGTTGTCTGCAAAAGTGTTTGCTATTATTCCAAAAATCATTTTTCTTCAATTCTCACAAAGATATGACCCAACTGAAATAAAGGAAAAGAAAGGCAGTCCTTTACATAGACGTTGCATCATATCAAGATTGATTCAGACATGTAATTTCTTTTCAACAAAGAGCTATCCATTGGAAAGGGATCATTTATGCCTAACTAATATCAAGAAAGTCATTATGCCCACATGCCAACATTTATTATCTAATAACCAGACTTTTCCAAAAGAACCCCTGTATTGAACTACAGTATAACCCATTGGAATGGGGGTGAAATAAAGAACCAATACAAAATAAATGTACATTAGAATATCCATTGCAAGACAAAGTCAACCTTGAATAAGGATTGTAATTATAAGACAAAGTCATTGTTGAAAAAGGATTGTAATTATAAAATGATGTTGTCCATGAAAAAGGACTGCCATTTTCAAGACAATTTCATCCTTGAAAAAGGATTGCAACTGCAAGACAAAGTCATTTTGAAAAAAGATTGCAACTGCAAGACAAAACCATCCTTGAAAAAGGATGGTATTTATAAGACAAAATCGTCCTTAATAAAATGAATTCCAAATCCATGACAAAGCCAACCTTGAACAAGGATTGCAATTGCAAGAAAAAGTCATCATTTAAAACAGATTGCAAGTACAAGACAATTATCCTTGAGAATGGAATGCAAATTTCAAAACATTTAGGTCATCCTTGAAAAAGGAGAGCAATTACAAGACAGTCATCCCTGAGAAAGGACTACAAATTTCAGGACAAAGTCTTAGCTTTGATGTTACATGGACAAATGGCAAAACAACAGAAAAATTGGCATTATAGTCATTTTGTAATGCTATACTTCTGCTTTTTTCAAGTCAACAAAATGCAACAAACTGGCCGTGAATGTTTACATAACTTGTTATGAAGATCTCCCAGTCTCCAATGTCTATTCCCCTGGTATCCACACTTTCCCAAATCAATAACCATTTTATAGGATTAGGTTTGCAATTACAGACTCAATTTGTCATACAAGCATGACAAAATAACATTTGACTGAGGGAAGTAAGTGTACTGACATTTGTAAACAATATAGACCCTGATCAGAGGGCTCCTAGAGAAACCCTCCGATCAGGGGCAGCGCCATTTGTCATTAAAAATCCTAGAGGCTATTTTTAAATACAACCTCTTTGAATAAATCTAACAAAAAGGAGCATTAACTAGAGAAAAGGAAACTTTTGGAATTTTGTAGTATGAAACCATTGTGATAAATAGAGCATTTGCTCCTATAGGAGCAAATGCTCTATTTATCAAAATGGTTTCACAAAATGACTTCTACAGAGTCGTCAAAAGTCGTCAATATGAGGGAATGGGTTAAATTTGCATTCACAATGATGGACTATTCCATTTTGAAAATTCAGCATTCAAACGGTTAACCCTTTCCCTGTTTCTATGTTTATTTCAAATTCCAATACGTAATGAATATTCATTAACAAAACAGTTATATAAAGAAATAAGGCGGAACATTGTAGACATTTTAGAAAGCAAAGCAACAGATCTATGAAATTCTCTTAGCAAACAGAGTAGACCCTGATCAGACGGCTCCTCTAGGAGCCATCTGAGCTGGTTCTACTCTGTTTGCAAATGCGTGAAAACACGTTTGCATGAGGGAAAGGGTTAACTCATTGTATACTAGCAATGAATTCTTGATTATCAGTGTGAACCAGCTGCATCCAAATGAGACATGCCAAGCAACTTGGTAATCCATCAGGAATTCTGAACAAATTTTGAACAGAAATTGAAGAATAATCAACTATAAAACTTGAAGTTTATGACTATCTCTTGTGGATAACAAATATTGATCAAGCAAAAAACGCAATTTTACCCCTTCTCGTGCTGAAAAGAGAAATTGTCTGTTAAAATCCAGGCCCGTTAAATTTTTACTTCCATCGAATTTGTTCAAGCTATTAAAAAAGTCTACTAACTGTGTGTTAAACAGCTTGGATCCGGATGAGACTCAAAATTATTCAGTGTTTCATCTGGTTCCATGCTGTGTGCCAATGCTAGTTATGTCATGCTTTGCAAGTGAAAGGTTAAGACGTGTCATTGACAAATTTATTTGACAATAATTCTTTGTAATTGTCATCTGCATAACTGATGTCAGCTTTCATTTTCAAAGTTAACTTTATTTCCATTTCTTTTCAAAATTATAATCAGACTGTTTGAACTCTGAATGAGATGCTGCATTACTCAGAGTCTCATCTAAATACTTAATGATAATCATTAATTTGTCACAGAGCAACAGATAGATGTGCGTACTCAAGTACTGAAATCATCACTGATTTATCCACAACTCCTATATTGTCACCTCTCTTTATAGGAATTGTCTCTTCGAGATGATTCTAAAGTGGTCACAAAATAGTGTTTGGTGGAGAAATAAAGAAGTTATTATTCAAAATGTTTTAATTTACTCATCTTATCTGGACCTCTGTTGCCATTAGCAAACAACATTTTACTATAACGCTGTATTAACCCTTTCCCTTCATACAAATGATTTAACTAATTCCCACTTAGGCTATTTTTAGACCTACCCTCTTTGATTAAATCTACCAAAAAGGAGCATTATCTAGAGAAAAGGAAATTTTCAGAATTGTGTAGTTTTTAAACCATTGTGATAAATAAAGCATTTGCTCCTGTGGAGCAAATGCTCTATTTATCACAATGGTTTCACAAAGTGACTTTTACAGAAGCGTCAAAAGCATCATTCAATGTGCGGGAATGGATTAACAGTAGACCTAGATCAGATGGTCCCTGTAGGAGCTGCTCTGTGTGCTTATGAAATTATATCAGATCTGACTCTACAGCATATACATAAACAGTGTGTATATGCCATTATAAAAATTAAGAAAATAAATATTCATGATGTCATTATTTCTTACATAAGTTGATTCAACAGGGAAAGGGTCAAATCAAGTTTGATTGTACCAGACAGTACATTACATTATATTTTATGTTCAAAATATATGAGAAAGGAAATAATAATACAAAATTGAAAATAATTTAATATGGTAATCGTAGACTGAAATATAAAGACAATTTTATGGTGATTGTAAAACTGTAGAGGAATTCTTATCAACTTACATATGGTGTGCTATGCTGAAATGAAGTAGTGGTCTTGTGGTAAGAGTCTTGGAAGTTATGAGGGTACCAGCATGTAACATTATTACATGTACAGTAAAACCTCTCTAAACCAGACATTCAATTTAGTATAAATATCGGTCTTGGAGACAGGTGGCAGCTTAATGCAGGGTGAAAGTCATGCAGAAAGCTCCTCTAGGAGCTTTCTGCATGACTTTCACCCTACATTATGCTGCCACTTGCCTAAAAGTACCTAAATTCTTCCCTACTAGAGTTCCAGTTTAGAGGGGATTTACTGTTTCTCACATACCTTCCCTTATCTCCGAGTTAGAACAACAGGTTAAGATTTCCTTATCTGTAACATGTGTAAGATCACTTTAGAACGTATGACGTCATATATGACTTCAAGCCATGGAAACCTATGTTTACATGTCATTTAAACGGCGAAAATACACTTTTTTGATATGTGAGAAAAAGAATCTGATGCTCGTTGTCTTTTAAGATCACATGTTCCTAAACTCACCAAGAAAATGTTATTAAGCTCGCCAAGGCTCGCTTAATGACATTTTCTAAGGCTGGTTTAGGAACATGTGATCTTAAAAGACAACTCGCAACAGATCCTCTATATCAGAGTCAGAAGACAAACAAGGTTTGCTATGGGGTAAATAGAGTGAAAAACAAATTGTTTCAGATTAACCCTTTACCTGATGAATATTCATGTAAGCAATAAATTGGCATCATGGATATTCATTGGCTGACGTTTTAAAATGTTATACTGGGCTATGGCAGAATCTGTAGAATTAGATCTATACACGGTAATTCCATTAGCAAACAGAGTAGACCCTGAGCAGACTATGCCATCTGATCTGGTTCTACTGTTTGCAAAGGCATCAAAAGGCAACACTATATGGTAAAGACTTCAATACATGTATGTTATGCTTGACCAACATAGCTTAGCCAGAAACTAACATGTATATAAAACACTATGAAAGTTGAAATTTACCTTTAGGGCTACAAAATATGTTGACCAACACTAGACAACACGTTAGAGATGCTATGTTTAATATAATTTCCTCCATATAAATGCCTTTTCACATCTTTGCAAACAGAGTAGACCTAGATCAAACAGATCGTACAGTTTCTACCAATACTAAAAATACATGTGTACATTGGGTTGACCTTTACCTGACAGAGATGCTTTTTTAACCCATTACCTCATAGGCTATTTTTAGATCTAACCACCTTGAATAAATCTACCGAAAAGGAGCATTCACTAGAGAAAAGGAAACATTTAGTATTTTGTAGCTTGAAACCATTGTGATAAATAGAGCATTTGCTCCTATAGGAGCAAATGCTCTATTTATCACAATGGTTTCAACAGGTGACTTTTGCAGAGGCATCAAAAGGTGTTAACATGAGGGAATGGGTTAAAGAGGTACAGCTCAAATGAAGCAAAGCTAGCACAAATTCACTGCAATTACCCTACATATGCAGCCAGAAAACCTTAAATTAACTAAATTGTTCATTCAAATTTGACAAATGATTAGAGTATATGTTATTAGAAATGGCCCAAAATATCTTTTCTCTCAACTCTTTTTTCCATGAATTAGACATGTTAGAAATAATGAAATCATGAATATTAATTACATGAATTTTTATGATGGCCTATGAACACAGGATAGTTTGGTCAATGGAGAAACTGTAGAATTATATCTATATTGTTGCATAAACAAACACAGCAGATCCTGATTAGATAGCTCCTACAGGAGCAGTCTGATCTGGGTAAACTCTGTTTCCAAAGGTGTGAAAAGGTGTTTCTTTCTAAAAGTTTGGCCAACTGAAACTAAAGCATTGCAAAAATATACAGTAGAACCCCTCTAATGCGACCACCTAATGAACAAACATGGGTGTCTTTATAAGCAGGTGGTTGCTTAATGCAGGGCAAAAGTAATATAGGAGCTTTCTGCATTACTTTTGTCCTGCATTAAGCTACCATCTGCATCTAGCAACCAAAATTATACCTCTTTTAGTTGGTCGCATTAGCGGGGTTTTACTGTATCAGATTATCTTACCTTTAATTTTTCCTGGTTTTCTAGTAGCTGAGTGAATAGATCCATATCCAAATCTTCGTTCATACCTAAACATGTAAATCCAAGTTTCTGGGATTGGAAACCGCACTTCTATGTCCTCACATGGAAACTGTCCATGTTTCTTGCTGTAGGAATGGTATCCAGTCACTAACAGATCACATCGTATCTCACACTTGCGATTTTTTAATATTTGCTGAATCGTAAGCTGCAATGGCAGTTCCTTGTTTTCCCGAAGATGAACTCTATACCTAAGCAGTTCAAACTGACATGCATCCAGAGGGTGAAATTTGATATTGTTTGTTTTCTCAAACTCATCTTTGTCAACACTGCAGTGGAATTCTACATCTTCAAGTCTAATCCACTCTTCAGTTTTTATTGGAATGATATCGCATCGGCCTACTACTTCCTTTCCCCTCCTTCGTTTATCATTTAATCCGATTTCAACTGTGGGCATGCCTGTAAGAAATGCCAAGACAAAAATCCTGATCCTTGCTTTCTGCATTAAAACTTTGCCGAACTTGTTCAACTCAGCCATATACTCATCATGCACTTCTGCTGTCACCTCATCTTTTGCATAAGTCAATGTTTTTTCACGGTGAGCTTCTAAGTTCATAAATGTGTCTTCTACCTCCCTAATGAACTCATTGATGTCTGTTTTATCTAAGCTGCCAAATTTAAGCAGTTCTGACACTTGTGGCGAATGATCAAGAATCATTGTTGCTTTCGGCTTCTCACGCTTTTTGAACTTTACTATCGATGGTGTAATTCGTTCAGTCTTAATTCCAACACGCTCTTTATAGAACACATACTGTAGTTTCACTGTGTGAATTTTGCCATACTGATCATACTGCTGTAATGCAACATCTGACAGTGAGTAACATGGTTGAAGAGGAAGTTCTTGTAAGGGATTAGAATCTTTTGCATCATTGTAAACTTTGATAGCAGGGCCATCACTCTGCTTAACTAATTTCACATACACATTCTTCCAATAACGGTTCCCAGCAATTTTCTTCTTTGTAGGATAACGAAGCATAAGCTTGAACCCTTCTTTCTCAGATCTAGGCAAATATGGCTCTAAAGGTTCAAGAATCTCTTCTTCTTCTGTTGTTGTACTATCAGTTGAAATACTTTTAGGCGGAGGCTCTCTTGGCTTTTCTATATCCTTGATTTCAAATTGTGCAAAGTTTTCTTCAGGAGGAGAGTCCCTGTCAAATGGGTTTTCCCTGGGTGGTTGGGGAGACTTTGGTGCTTTTGGTGGTGGTTTGAGAATTGGTGCTGGGGATGCCGTATCTGACTTACCAGTCTCCACTGCTGGTTTTATTTCAAGTTTGAATCCAAAGTCTATGTTATCTGAAGACTTTGCTTGTTGCTTATCTCCTGGTGGTGCTGCATTAGAGAATATGTCTAAAGTTTCTTCAGCTGTTGCAACTGCAGGTGGTTTTGAGGAAATTTTGAAAGGATCGAAAAAGTCATCAGTAACACTTGTATCTTGCTGTGAGTCTGACACTGAGTCCATGAAAAAGTTTTCAGAGTCTGATAATACCACTGGTTTGCTCTGACCCCCAAGTAGATCCCCAGATTTTTCCTCACCAAAGTCTAGGAATGGGTTTATTGTTGATGATGTTCCAACAGCTGTAGAATCTGTGATTGGTTCAGATAAAAATGGGTTTACAATTTCACTAGCCACATCCTCCACAGGAACATCATCAAGTTTTGAAAAATCATCTTGAAATGGATTACTGTTTTCTGAAGTAACCTGTGTCTCTGTGCCCCATGCATCTACTGGTTTTGTATCCAGAATGTTTGACTCCCAAGCTGAGTCACCAGTACTATCAGTGGGTTTGTTAAATTCAGAACCTTCAAAAAGAGTTCCAGAACCCTCTAATGCATCAACATCAGTCCACTGCTGTCGCTTTGTATCACCTACATCTGTTTCCCATGCCTTGTTGAAATCAAACTCATCTTCATCTTGTTTGGGTTCAATTTCACTAGGTGCAAATTCTTCATTTAAACCAAAAACAGCTGCTGCAGTTTCTGTGATATTTTGACTTGAAGCTAAAGTATTTTCTTCAAAGTCACCTGTTAGAAATGGATTGTTAACAGTACTTGTCATATCACTTTCAAAACCTGTGTCTGCACCTATCTCTGATTGTACATTGTCTTCAACCTTTTCATCTGGCTGTTCTCCTGCCTTTGGCTTACTTATGTCAGCCAGAGTCTTGTATGAGTCATCATTGTCATCAACATCGTCATTCTTGTCAGTCTTTTTCAACTCTTTCTTTACAAAACCAAAGTGGTCTTTAGGAGGCTTTGGGGCAAGCCTTCTAGCCGGGGAAACAGGCTGACTTCCTGAGGACATCATCTTTATTTTGGAGAGTAAATCAATGCCACCTGAGCCACTGGGAACTGAACCATAGGCCTGAGGTGAAGTACCAAACATATCCACACTTGACACACCACTCTGGTTGCTGGACATGATTGTAACAGGACTTGAAGAGGACTGAAAAGGATTGTATGAGTTTGCTGCCAGTGAAAAACCTACATCCACATTATCTGCTTTCATAGGGTCGAAGCTGGAAAAGTCATCCATCACAGATGTGTTGGAAGATTCTGTTGTGACTGTAGCAGTGTCTGGTTGAGAAACAGAAACTGTCACAGGCTCAGGCGCCAGTGGATCAAGAGGTTCTCCAAACATTGCTAAGATGTTGTCTTCTGTTTTAACTGATGTGTTACTTGCTTGCAAAGGAACAGCTGGAGTAGTATCAAGACCATCAAAGTTGTCAGCTAATATGTCCATAGGAGCACTTTGTTCACTAGCACTTGGAATTTTTGTTTCAGTCTGATTAAAGAGAAAATCATCATCTCTAGAGACTTTCTGCTCCATTGTAGAGGAGCTTGTGATTAGATCACCCGATGTAGAGCTGGTAAAAGTATATCCACTTAAAACTTGTGTATCACTTATTTGGTTTGCTACTGTACTCTCTTCACTCAAAGAAGATGCTGGCATTGGTGGTAAGAACCCATCTAAACCTAGAAGATCTTCGGTCATCAGATCTGTAGGTGGTTTTGCTATATCTGTATTAGTGGTTGATTCTGGCCCACCAAGTAAACCCAAGAGGTCAACCTCTTCTTCAGCTTTTACATTACTTTCCTCACTTTCTTTTGGATGTTCTTGCAGTAGATTCTCCATGCTGGATATTCTGCTATTGACAGGGGGATCTGGGGAAATTGGTGGAGAACTTTTCGGAACAGCCTCTAGATGTGACTTATCTGGTAATATGTCCAGCAAATCCTGGGTGTCACTGAATTCTGAGTTCACACAAGATATATTAATTGAAGGTCCTAGTGAAGTATCTATGAGTTCTTCAGGTTCTAGTTTTGCTTCTTCTTCAAAATCAGTCCAGCCTAACTTTCCAGACTTTTGTTCATCATCCTCACTTTGAGAATTGTACCTATTCAAACTTGTCTGAGTTTTCAACACAGTCTGTTTTACTCGTTCTTGCATTTGTAGAAAGGCAAGCCATTCTTCAGATTTCTTTTCCCCTAATTTTTCCTCTAAATGAGCATATTCATCTGTTAGGTTTTCTTTAGATGGAGATTTGCTTGGAGATTTTTGAGAAGAGTAATGATGCTTTGGTAAATTACTCAGTTTCTTGAACTCTTTTGTAGTTTTATTTATTGCACCACTAATTGGGGATTTAGCTCTCTTAAGTAATCTTTTGGCCCGACTCTTTTTAGACTTTGATTTGGTCTCCTCTGCCTTTAGTTCATGAAGATCTGATGACTCATCAAGCAAATTACCGGTAGGCTGTTTTAAGTCAGGTGCTACATCAGCTTGGTTCTTTTCACCACCATTCTCTGGTACTGATATGTCAACTAGATTGGAAGAGTCATCAAATGACGCTGCAGACATTCTCTAAGTGGCCCAAGAAGCCTGCAAACATAAACAAAAACTAAAAATAAGGTATCAGTCTTAAACCTTTACCATGTTGAATATCCATGAGAGAAAAAAAGACATCATGAATATTTATTAGATTTATCAAGTCTACTCTGTTTGCAAAGGCAGTTCCCTCATGAATATTTATGTAAGAAATAATTACGTAATGAATGAATATTCATTAACTTAACCCTTTCCCTGTTCTGTATTTCGGCCAGTTTTCAGTACCTACTGAATATTTATTAACAAAATAGTTATAAAGAAATATGGAAGGTGGAACATTGTAGACATTTTAGAAAGTAAAGAAACAGATCTATCAAATTCTGTTAGCAAACAGAGTAGACCCTGATCAGACGGCTCCTCTAGGAGCCGTCTGATCTGGGTCTACTCTGTTTGCAAATGCATGAAAACACGTTTATATGAGGGAAAGGGTTAATGTTTATAACGGTGTATGAATACAGGATTGTTTGGACATTGAAGCAAATGTACAACCGGATCTATATAATTCCATTAACCCTTCGCTTGCTGAATTTTAAAATACATTTCTCCTTCTTTACCCATGCCCTGTGGTATAATTACATATGTCTTCACTGTGTACAAGTATTTCGCTGTGCAATCACTGCTGTGGAGTGCACTGGTAGCACAATCAACTTGTAAATAGTGCAGACCCTGATGAGACAGCTCCTGCAGGAGCTGTCTCATCTGGGTCTTCACTATTTACAGGCACGTATACTGACGTGAATAGCAAGCGAAGGGTTAAGTAAACAGAGCAAACCCTGAACAGATGGTCTATTCTGTTTGCAGAGGAGTAAAACAGCATTTCTATCTGGTAAAAGGTTAAATAGGTAACATTTTATGCAATCTTAATTACTTCATATGATTAAATAATACTATTATGATACTACAAGGTTCAATGGCATTCTTTCTACCTCTCACCAGCAAACTTTATCGTCTGTTCAATTTTTCAAATAAGATATTTTTTACATTTCTTTTGAAAAAAAAATCAGTTAATGCTCAGATTGTTAAACAGTTTGCATCATTCTGGCTGAGATGCTGAGTTACTTAGTGTCTCATCTAGATCTCATCATTCTGGCTGAGATGCTGAGTTACTTAGTGTCTCATCTAGATCTCATCATTCTGGCTGAGATGCTGAGTTACTTAGTGTCTCATCTAGATCTCATCATTCTGGCTGAGATGCTGAGTTACTTAGTGTCTCATCTAGATCTCATCATTCTGGCTGAGATGCTGAGTTACTTAGTGTCTCATCTAGATCTCATCATTCTGGCTGAGATGCTGAGTTACTTAGTGTCTCATCTAGATCTCATCATTTGCAATGGCAAACATTGACCTTTCCTTCATATGAACACATTTTCACCCATTTGCAAACAGAGTAGACCCAGCTGGCATGATATAGATCTGATTCTACACTTTTTGTCACAGCAAAACATTTCCTTGAAAGGTTAACACTATAAAACTTCAGCTAATAAATATTCATAATGTCATCAATTTCTTATGGGATTATTGAACTTGGAAAGGGTTAATTCACCCTAAGCTTGCTTTGAGTTACTCTTTGAATGCTGCATAATAAAAGTGGAAAAGCCAGCTACCATTTAATTATAGAGTCCATTCAATATGAAAGTCTTAGATTTACAAGAAGAATTTTAATGAAAAACAGTGCAGACCCTGATCAGAGAGCTCCCCTAGGAGCCCTTTGTTTTGAGTCTGCACTGTTTCCAAATGCCAGTATACTAGTTTCCTGCATTCAAAGGTTTCACTTGCATGCTGAGTATTTGTCATCTGCTGCTATCTGTCCAAAGATAATTTATCTCCATATCTCTTCAAATACAGAAAATGATCTCCATATCTCTTCAGATACAGAGAATGATCTCCATATCTCTTCAAATACAGAAAATGATCTCCATATCTCTTCATATACACAGAATGTCAAACAGTTTGGATATTGATGAGCTCTCTCTTAACCGTTTCCTCCATAAATACGCCTTTCTACGCTTCTGCAAAAGTCACTTTTTCAAACCATTAAGAGCAAATGCTCTATTTATCACAATGGTTTCAAAACTACAAAATTCTAAAATTTTCCTTTTCTCTAGTTAATGCTCCTTTTTGGTAGATTTATTCAAAGTGGTTGGATCTAAAAATAGCCTATAAGGGAAAGGGTTAAGTGTTTGGATGCCCAACCTCCCCTCTTCGCCAGCTTATTAAAGCACGATAATTCAATTTGGCACACTTTCGGTAACTTTAAATTAGACTGACATAGTAGCAAATGTTGTGGACCATGATCAAACAGCGTTTTTCTCCCTAGAGAAATTGTCAGCTTTATAAGCTCTGTCCAGGCTTATTAAGGGCCTATTGGGAGTGTATTGTACTAGGTTAATAGGAACCAAATGTAATTAGGTATTCAGTAGCTTCTTGTTTTCAATTTTCATGTCACACTGTCCTGAGCTGTAGAAAAGAGGCATATTGTTGTATCCAAATCCTATTGATACATGTACTCATTATAATTATCTTTCCAATAAGACCTTTATGATGGTTCTACTGTGTTATGTAGTTACAGCGACATTGTGCTAAGCCCTTGATGGTTAAGCTGTATGTCGGTCTAAGTGGCAATTGGTTTGAGTTGGATACATATCATAATTGTACAGTAAAAACTTGATACTGCGAAATATTAGTAAGAAGGAATTTATGTATTTGTGGGCAGGTGGTAGCTTAATGCAGGGTGAAAGTCACCCTGCATTAAGCTGCCACCCCTGTTAAAGATCAATAATGGTATGATTGTATTTGAGTGTTCGTAGTATCAAGTTTTACTGTATATTCAAAAGGGTTGCATTAAAAGTTTACCTGATTGGCCCTTTATCTAATAAACAGTCATATACAAAATAATAACATCATGAATATTTATCTAAACACAGGAATTTTTGGTCACGATCCATGACAGAAACTGTAGCAAACAGGTCAAACTCTGATCAGCTCTTTTAGGAGTTGTCTAATCTGTGTCTTCTCTATTTGCATTGGTGTGAACATGCGTCTTTATCAGGTAAAGGGTTAAGAGACAGTATATTTGCACATGCAATTATAATGAAAACCAGATTAAATTGCCCATTCTAATAAATGTATGATGTTTTCAATTTATTCATGCTACGTTTTGTCTACAGTAAAACCACTCTAACCCAGAGTTCTAGTAGAAAAGAATTCAGATACTTTTAGGCAGGTGGCTGCTTAATGCAGGGTGAACGTCTTGCAGAAAGCTGCTCTAGGAGCTTTCTGCGTGACTTTCACCCTGCATTAAGCTGCTCCTGTCTCCAAGACCGACATTTATACTAACTTTAACCTCCAGTTTAGATGGTGGTTACACTGTATTTCACAGGGTAAGCACTGCTCTGAACACAGCTTCTTCTGAACAGCGAGTTTGCCCTATTCCCATTTTGGTTATAAATTATGCATAAGCAATATCGCCTTCCTCATTGCTTTACCAAGTTATAAATTGAGAGACCCTTATGCTGAGATTATGTCATGTTCAACCACCAATGTATCCTCTTAATATACACAAAGCAGAACTTACAGAATGCCTTCCAATTGCTGTTGACAATATTATACAACTGTCTACAATGGAAAAAGCCAAATTCTACTTCGTTGATAGGGGATACACAGGTCTGCATTTAATTTTTGTTTCAGCATAATGTGTGGCTATATTCTGCTTCCTGGCCATGAAGGTGCTTCTAACAGCCACAGCCAGCATGGGGACAAGATATTGCTTTTAGCAGTAACTCAGAGATTGGTGTTACTGATCCCAGCGATAGAGACATTGACTGGCCTGCATTTTGAAAGTCTCAGCTTTAACCCTTTCCCTGTTTAATATTTATTCAAGATTTCTTCACCTCATGAATACTCAGACAGATTCAGTCAAAATTTGGAACATGGAAAAGGGAATTTTTTCAGAAAATATTATTCCATGCTGTCATAGTACTTCCAGGAGTATTTTTCCTGGAAACTATCATTAATCCTTTTACTCCATAGATAAATCTTGGCATGCCTTTGTAAACAGATCAGACCCAAATCAAACAATTCCTATAGAAGCCATATTATCAGGATCTGCTCTATTTGCTGATGAAATAACAAAAATCTGATTCTTCATTTTCTGTCAAGATAAAGACTTGTTCATATAGTGCCATTATTAAAATTCAGTTCATTAATTTTCTTGATGTCATTATTTCTTGCATGAATATTCATAGAGTAAAGGGTTAATCACAGTATACAGAACTTCAGAAACACATCCGCTATTTGAAAGACTATATAATTATAAAGTAGTGAGCCTTCAGCTCAGCAATAAACTCACTGATTTCATAATCTTGGCACTCAAACAATGAATTCTTGATAACTTAATTTGCAAACCATTTGGATCATAGGTCTATCATGTTCCATGGTCAATATAAGTACTACTGGCAGGGTCACATTTCCTCATGGTACTTTATATTAACACATAGATATGACTTCTGATGGACAAAAACATTATTGTTTTTGCAAACAAAGGTCAATATGAATAATACCTGCAGGACCACATTTTCTTATGCTACATGTACATTGTACTTATCATTTACATAAAATTTAATAAAAATACTCCATGCAGTTTATGAGGTATGGCTCTGGACTGACCAAAATGTTAGCAAATAAAAGGCCGTAACTCTGGTGTTTCAAAACTCCATGTGAGTGATACTTATACATGTCCTCTAGTCAATCCTATATTGTACATTAAATACCAGTATACATAAAGTTTCAAAGAAAACTCCAAACCATTTCTGAGATATGACTCTGGGATGGATGGACAACTCCAAAACGATATCCTTCTGCTTTCGGCTTAGGCTAAAAATTAGTGGTAACTTGGCAAATCTTAGCAGATGAGTATTTTTGAAGACAAACATTACTTAGGGTACAAAGAGTTAAACATTGGTAGAGTTATTACTTGACCAGATTAAACTGAGACTCCGTGCATATTCCGTATATATTCGTAATTATATATATAGATTTCTGAAAATAAACAACGTTCCAACATTATTGACCATTGACGGTATGTAATTTTCATTCCGTGTGATAGCTCAGTAGATAAAGGCGTTGTATGATAATGCGTGGGGCAAGGTAGCGGGTTCGAGTCTCACCCCGGGCAGATTTTTTCTTAAAAAAGTGAGTACATTACATTTCCTTGTTTTAAGCATTTTTTCATGAAACACGATCGTACCACTTTCCCACATTTGCTTTTTCGTCAATATAACATTTAGAAAGTGACCGTAAGCGAAGGAGAATGACGCTTTTATGTGCAATTATGTCATGCACTTGAAATAATACAAAAAGGTATAAATATATTTGTACTTCAAAATACTTATATGTATATAATGAAATATCTGATATATGATATATCTGATATATTCTTGAAAAATCAAGTACAAACACATACCGGTAATAGAAAAATAAAAAAATCCAATGACTTCAGTTAGATTCGAACCTACAACCGCTAGTATGACAGGCCAAGATCTTTCCACTGGGCCACTTTCGGCCGTATATTGGTCTCAACGCATAAGCCATGTATTGGTATGTATGGTAATCGAATTCGTCCGAGTATAGTCGGAAACGCTGACGGAAACTGATGAGTCTCAGTTTAATGTGGTCAAGTAATAACTTTTTGAATGTGGGAAATGGTGGCTATCGTGTAAATCCAGGTCAGAGGGCTCCTAGAGGAACAATCTGATTAGGGTATGCTTGTCTATAGCAGATTTAACCCTTTCCTTCATAATCGCCTTTTCACACATTTGCAAACAGAGAGGACCAGATCAGATGGCTCCTATAGGAGCCGCCTGATCTAGGTCTGCTCTGTTTGTTAATGGATTTGATAAATCTGTTCTTTACTTTCCAAAATGGCTACAATGTTCCACCTTCCATATTTCATTATAACTAATTTGTCCATGAATATATTGAAATTTGGAATATACATAGAACAGGGAAGTTAGGGCTTATCCTTTGGTACTGAATGGACACTACTGTTAAATGGTGATGGACCATTCCACTTTGAAAATTCAGCATGCAAAGAGCTTATTACTAGGATACTTAACTGCCGCTCATCAGGCATTGACAAGACGCAAGGATTTACTATGGAGCAGGGCGCTGGCAGTTTTCCAGAGACACAGACTACAGAATCATTGATTATTGAACCAGTTAGATCAATACCAGGGCTTATATCATCCCAAACTTGCCTTAGAATGTCGTCTAAGCTGCTTTAATTATGATACATGACTCAGACATACTTATCTCGTAACTCTTGGCATCCACGGTTTTTACATTAACGAGAGGCCATATTGACAGTAGAAGAACATCCTTCTCCTGATCAAGGAATTGTTTATTGAAAAATGCCATTTGTGTATGTACAAAATGAAGCCATTTAACCATTTGACACTAAGAAAGTTTCTTCTCATATAGGAGCCATTCTGATGTGGTCTACTTGGTTTGCACAGGCGCTAAAAGGTGTCCGTATCTGATAAAGGATCAATATTGAAATTAACCCTATTATGCAACCTTGACCTTTACACCTTCAGAGTAAGGTAAACATCTAAATGAAACTATTTGAAAATTGCACAAAGCATTATAAAGCAAAATTGCAAAAAGACTGATACAAGGACAGAGGGATGGATTGACACCTCCTTCTATATTGCTTGATTTTATTTTTGGTGTCATTTATTTCTTTTCAAATACAAATCATCTGGTCCCATCTGCATCTACATAGTTTGCATGTGTGGACAGATTTCTTCATCCATCTACTTTATTACTTCCTTTGTATCCACATTCTTCTAACAGAGCCACAGATATCCTTATTAGCCTCATCAAGTCTCTCCTGGTTTGTAAAGCTCAATAATTTCCATTTGGGACTACAGTAAAACCTCTCTATAACGACCACTAAATTATATCAAGTATTTTGTATTTAAGACAGGTGGCTGCTTAAAGCAAGGTGAAAGCAAAACAGAATGCTCCTACAGGACCGTTCTGTTTTACTTTCACCTTACTTTAAGCAGCCACCTGCACTAAATACCAACTAATTAACACAATTGAGCGGCCGTTATAGAGGTTTTACTGTATTTTGAAAACTATAATTAAATTTGACAGATATATAATATCAATTAGTGCGGACCCAGATCAAACTGCTCATATAGGGGTAGTTTGATCTGGGTCTGCACTATTTGCCAAAATTTGTTGGTCACAATTCTTAACCCTTACAGTGCAGGACACGAGTCACTAATGTCCTTTGCAAACAGTGCAGACCCAGATAAGAAGGCTCCTAGAGGAGCCCTCTCATCAGGGTCTGCACTGTTTGTCCTGTTATACTTTTCTTTTAAAAATAAATCCTTAAATATTCACCATAAGCTTGACCTGATAGTCCATTTGAAAGTTCAGCATTGTAAGGCTTAAGGTAATTAGGGTAAGGGGAATATTTGAATTTATCAAAATCATTTCTCCTCAAGACCCAGTGTTATCTCCACTCTTTAGAATTATTTCATAGGTGATACAATATTAGTGTTTGGTGGAGAATTAAATAAAAGATATATTCTTGAAACAAGAGGTTCATGATGGCCCTGAATCGTTAACCCGGTTAATAGAACAAATGACCTGTTATGTATATCTACCAAAATTATCAAGGCTATTTCACTTTGATAGAAGACCATCTAAGGATCACTCCTATGAAGTTTGATCAAACTCCATTCTGCAAATTAAGAGAAACTGTTCATTAAAATCTATTTTTAGCTCATGTGACAATTACTTATTCAGCCACTCAAGCCAACTATCAATGCATTTCAGTTGTCTAAGAGAAAAAAATGTTCATTAAAATCGATCATTAGCTACTGACACCAACTTAATTATGCAAAGGACTGTAAACATTTATATACATGTAACTTCAATAGAGGGACACCTGAAAATAATTTTTGTGAAATTTTGTGGATATTCATATAGATCTATTGGTTTCGTCGGAGATGTCATTAATAGAAATTGAAGACAATGGATGGCAGACACAGAGGTATCCCAATAGCTCACCATGGCGCTTTGTGCCAGGTGAGGTACATTAAGGTACAATTTACAAATCTTATCTTTACTTCAGAGAAATGTTTTTTCCCCCCCATCTCTTTCCAAATTCACAATCAGTGTCCAACATTTTGGATTCTGATGAGATGCCAACTTTATTGGTGTCTCATCTGTGTCCAAACTTCTTCCAAAAATACTTGTCCCGTAAGTTGTGGCTACAACAGCCATGCACCTAGCTCTCTAATTACCGTTCTGTTATTTTCCTGAAGGAATGTACATGTCACTGTTGATATTCCACTACTCATACATGTACAGTATATTAAACCTGTTTATAGTGACCATATAATGAATAAATATAGAGGTTGGCAAAAGCAGGTGGTTGCTTTATGCATCACGAAAGTGATGCAGACAGCTTCTAGGAATTCAAAGACCATAACTCTTTTGAAAATGAGTCAACTGGATGAAAGTCATTCTTGATCTATAACTCACTGAAATTTATCTCTATACAAAATTTCAGCTCACTGTTTGCAATCATATTGACAGAAGGACTGAAAGATGGAATGACTGAATGATGGCTGGATGGAATGACATCCTAGGGTAAAGTTATATGCTCTTGGAAGGGCATAATAAACCTTTCCTTGTTCTATGTTTATTCCAAATTTCAACACTATAGTTATGATGAAATATGGAAGGTGGAACACTGTAGCAATTTTAGAAAGTAAAGAAACAGATTTATATCAAATTTCATTAGCAAACAGCAGACCCTGATCAGACAGCTCCTATAGGAGCTGTGTAATCTAGGTCTAAGAGACTGTTTGCAAATGCATAAAAAGGCGTTATATGAAGGAAAAGGTAACATACTATGATTGCAACTGAAAGTTGCGATCCTCACATGTTAGAACTTACAATAATTTCTGTCATACGAATTCTTAATTCCTACAAATCATGTTGATCACACAATCTTCAGTAAAACAGGCCCCTGTAACATTGCTTCAAAGGTATCTCTTCTCGTAATGCAACAAATATTGACCACAGACACAATCACAATTGGAGAGAGACAAGTGAAACAACACAAGACCATTCAAAAACAACTTCTTTATATGCAGGTTAGTGCTGTATCTTCCAATATAAGTTCTACACTCACCCTATTAGAGCCTCAGATTTTCTAGAAAAAGGCTAATATTCCAATACCATATATCGCTGAGCATGAAATCACCAAGCCATTGTGACCATCAGGATAATGTCAAAATTCTATTAACCCCAATACGCATCACTCAATTCAATACCGCAGCTAGCTTCTGTCACACTTAAGTTTGCTCATATATTCGCTTCTGCTACCAGTGCCATTTTCCTTTTGAAGGTAAATTTAGCCAACACCAACACAACACTTCCACGGAATATGACAATCGAGCACACAGAAAACAGATCAATAGTCTGTGAATCAACCCCTACAATGCAATATTAGAAACGAGATTCCAAAAACAACCAAGATTGCTTTTACGGATTGATTTCAAGAGCATATTTGACAGAGTTGGCTCGATAGGGAAAGGCAGAGACTGAGGTCTGTGAGCATTGCTTATGGAATACAATTTTCCAATACATGAACTAGACTTGAACCCTTTGTAAGCGGAACATGAGTGTACTGGCAACTGCAAACACTGTAGACACATATCAGAGGGCTAATAGGGGTGTCCTCTGATCAGAGTATGCACCGTTTCTCATTAATAATCCATTAGCAAATTCAACCTATTCCCTCATAGGCTATTTTTAGACCCAACCTTTTGAATAAATCTACTGAAAAGGAGCATTTACTAGAGAAAAAGAAAAATGTTATAATTGTGTAATTTTGAAATCATTGTGATAAATAGAGCATTTGTTCTCTAGCAAAATTCAGCATTGAAAGGGTTTAACCATTTCCCTGTTCTATATTTAGTCCAAATTTCAATACCTACTGAATATTCATGGAGAAAATAGTTATAATGAAACATGGAAGGTGGAACATTGTAGCCATTTTAGAAAGAAAAGAAACAGATATTTCAAATTTCACTAGCAAACAGAGTAGACCCTGATCAGACGGCTCCTCTAGGAGCCGTCTGATCTGGGTCTTCCCTGTTTGCAAATGTGTGAAAACACGTTTATATGAGGGAAAGGGTTAAACCCTTTCTTTCATATGAATGGTTTATCATGCATTTGCAAACCGAGTAGACCCAGATCAGATGGCTCCTATATGAGCCATCTAATCAAGGTCAGCTCAGTTTGCTAATGATACACAGTAACAGATTGGACTCCACAGTTTCTACCAACACCAAAAAATACTGTGTATATGTCATTATAAAAATACTGTGTGTATTATGCCATTATAAAAATACTGTGTGTATTATGCCATTTTAAAAATACTGTGTGTATTATGCCATTATAAAAAATACTGTGTGTATTATGCCATTATAAAAAATACGGTGTGTATTATGCCATTATAAAAATACTGTGTGTATTATGCCATTATAAAAAATACTGTGTGTATTATGCCATTTTAAAATTACTGAGTGTATAATTATACCATTATAAAAAAAATACTGTGTGTATTATGCCATTATAAAAATACTGTGTGTATAATTATGCCGTTATAAAAATACTGTGTGTATCATGCCATTTTAAAAATACTGTGTGTATAATTATGCCATTATAAAAATACTGTGTGTATAATTATGCCGTTATAAAAAATACTGTGTGTATTATGCCATTTTAAAAAATACTGTGTGTATAATTATGCCATTATAAAAATACTGTGTGTATTATGCCATTTTAAAAATTCAGCTAATAAGTATTCATAATGTCAATATTACATGAAAGGTTTAACCCTTTATTCCATGAATATTCATGTAAGAAATAATGACATCATGAATATTAATTAGAGATTAATTGTTATAATAGCATAAATTATGGACACGGGAAATTTTGATCATTGCAGAAACTGTTCAATCCTATCTATACCATATTATAAACAAACAGAGCAGACCCTGATCAGACAGCTCCTATAGGAGCTGTCTGATCTGGGTCTACTCTGTTTGCAAATGTGTAGAAAGGCGTATTTATGGAGGAAAGGGTTAAAGGAATTGTTTTATCTGTGCTGCACTTTTTGAATACTGAATGAATATAGTCTTCAGAAAAAGGCATCTGCTGCAGTTCTGTAGTGATCCTTATATAGTTTCTCTTTTATCCTTTACTCCATTTATATGCCATGTAATGCCTTTGTTCCTGTAGGAGCTGTCTAATCAGGGTATGCTCTGATCGCTTAATATGGAATAATATAGATCTGAGAGTAACAGGTTTTGCCATAGCCAAAATTCCTATGTTCATTTGCCATTATAAAAATCAGCTAATTAATATTCATATTTTCTTACATGAATATTCATGAAGTAAAGGATTAAAACGTACAAATAGATTGTCAAACAATTTGGATCCTAATCATGGGCATAGCATCTGTATCCAAACAGATCGGCATAGCAGCATAGCATCTGTATCCAAACTGATCGCAAATGTCAGATACAGGTCTCCATGCATGGTAATTTATATAGCTGAATAAGTCAACCTGGCACCATCTTGATAACTTTAAATTAGACTGTCATAGTTGAAAATAGTGTAGACCCTGATCAAACTGCTCCGAATACTTAGGATGAATAACCCTTTACTCCATATATACTCCTTTCTACTCCTTTGCAAAACAGTATAGATCCAGATCAGACAGATCTTATAGGAGCCAGCTGATCAGGGTTTGCTCTGTTTGCTTATTGAATAATATAGATATGGCTCTACAATTTCTGCTTTAGCAAAACATTCATGTGTTAATATGCCAATTAAAAAATAATCTAATTAATATTCATGATTTCATCATTTTTTTTTCATGAATGTTCATGGAGTAAATAGTTATAGAGACAGAACTACTTTACATGTTTAGCCTGACCCAATAGGAAGGCCAAAATAGGAAATGTGCATTTTATTTGGTCAATACACAGTGATTGGATAAGATTAACCTTTTCAATTCTGAATTAACACAGTGTAATAGCCAATCAGTGTTTAACTAAAGAGTCTACTCAGTATGAAAAGACTTTGCAACAAAAGTTTGAATGACAATCAGTGCAGACCCTGATTAGAGGGCTCCTCTAGGAGCCATCTAATCAGGGTCTACACTGTTTGCAAATGCCAGTGTACTCGTTTCCCGCATTTACAAGGTTAATGGTATAAACTGTTCTAATCTCTCATGTGCAATCAGCAGTGATTTCCATAACTCATTTCGGAAATTTTAAGTAATTTGTCACAAAATAAATCAATTGGAGGGTTCTTTGTTGAATAAAATGAAATGTTACGATGACAAGAATTCTAGGTGAGTGCCATAAAATGCACTTTATGCACAACTACTTAAGCCTTTGGAAATGGTTTTGACTCTAGCACTGATCTGGATTTTTTCATTTCTAGTGAGAGGTAATTTATTGTGATGGTCTGAGGTCTGAACAGTGGAACTGACAAGAAAATGGGCTGTGACGGTTAGCTCTTTCTGTTTCTGGTATTCTCAAAGACCATCATTAGCGTGTCATTGTCAGCGAGACGACCTCTTCAGCTGTCAATACAACACAGGCATTTAATCCTGTACCTCATAGATATTGTCCTGTTTTATTAACCTGTCAAATTTGAATATTCCTACGTCACTGAAAGGATATATTTAGCTTGGGTAAACCTGTGTTTCAGACGTTTTTCACGAGATTCACAAATAAACATACAGGTACTTGAATAAGCCAAGTAAGAAAGCTTTGATTAGCGGAAACGATCGATATCAACCGAAGCTATATATGGCGTGTTCAGCAAGCGTATAATTTGACAGGTTAATAAAACAGGACAATAATGCCTTTTAAATCCAGATAAATATGGATCCTGTACGTAGGAACCATCTATCTGACCTGGTCTACTCTGTTTTCTTATCCAATTACATAGATCTGGGCTCATATTCATAAAGCTCCTTAGGAATATTTTAACCTTAAGGACAACTTAAGGAAATATTTCTGTCTGCATCTGTAGCAAAACTATTGAGTAAATCAATGACTTCTAGAATATTTAGTTGAATACATATTTGATATACTGTTTTTTCTGAAATATTTTTACTTGTATTCATTTTATAAGACTAAGGAATAGTCAAGAAATTAAGGAATTTTCTTAAGTTTCTCCTTAGGAGCTTTATCAATACGGGCCCTGATTCTACAGTTTCTGCCATGGCCAAAACAAACCTTGCGTTCATATAGTTACATGTACCTTTATAATGATAATAAATGTACTGGTATAGGAGCTGTCTGATCTGGGTCTACTCTGTTTACAGAGGAGTTAATGCTTTCTTTCATATACCGGTAAATGCCTTTCACGCCTTTGCAAACAAGAGTAGACCCAGATCATCTGATCAGGGTCTGCTCTATTTGCTTATAGATAACAGATCCTACAGTGTTTGTCTGAGCCAGCACTTACTTTTTAACCCATTACCTCATAGGCTATTTTTAGATACAACCTCTTTGAATGAATCTACTGGAAAGGAGCATTAACTAGAGAAAAGGAAACTTTTAGAATTTTGTAGTTTGAAACCATTGTGATAAATAAAGCATTTGCTCCTATAGGAGCAAATGCTCTATTTATCACAATGGTTTCACACAAAGTGACATTTACAGAGTCATCAAAAGTCGTCAATATGAGGGAATGGGTTAATGTTCAACCTATAAAAATTAAGTTAATGAATATTCATAAAGTGATCAATTCATGCATAAATGTTCTGGATCTCTGCACATACTCAAATGCCATAGCACTCAGTTTCTGGAAAACAACTGTATGAATTTGAATATGAAATATCTTAATCTTTGTTATATTCAATACAATAAATCAGTGGCAGCTACAGACAGAATATTCCCAAGGGTTGCAGGCTTTCCTCTATATACAGAAGCCGTTAGTCTGAAGGATTGAAACATATATCAGATGCCATAGTCAAATATCAGCTTTTAGATATATCAGTACAGTGGTTCAGCTGTCCATCCATCATCCTTCTTATGGCTTGCAGATCGCTACAAAATCAGTAACAATATACAGTAAAACCTCTCTATAACGGCCACTAAATTACATCAAGTATTTTGTGTTAAAGGCAGGTGGCTGCCCTAGATACCAACTAATTAACACAATTTAGTGGCCATCATAGAGAAGTTTTACTGTATGTACAGATCTCACAGGTCATACCGTAGGTACACTGACATATATGTAAGACAGGAATCGGGAGAAGAATGGGGGAGGGGCAATCCATGTTTTATGGACACATTACATGTTATACTTTAACCCATTCCCTCATATTGACGCCTTAATTGACGCCTCTGCAAAAGTCACTTTTTTATGAAACCATTGTGATAAATAGAGCATTTGCTCCTCTGGAGCAGCATTTGCTCCTCTGGAGCAAATGCTCTATTTATCACAATGGTTTCAAAACTACACAATTCTAAAATATTCCTTTCCTCTAGTAAATGGTGCATTTTGGTAGATTTATTCAAAGAGCCTGGTCCTAAAAATAGCCTAAGGGAATGTATTAACTCTTTCCCTTATGAATCTTTATGTGTGAATTGGTCATTTCATAAATATTCATCAACTTGTCTTAACTTTTTGCTTTGCCATAAACTGTAAGATCAAATTTAAATCAGATAAGATCTATATAATATTTCCATAAGCAAACAGAGCAGATCCTGACAGATCAGATGGCTCCTAACAGGGGCCATCTGACCTGGGTCTACTCTGTTAGCAAAGGTATGGAAAAAATGCTTATATTAGGGAAAGGGTTATGACAAATTTATCTTGACACAATTTGAAATCAATATTTACAGTAAATTAGGAGAAAATTTGCACAGCATCAATTGTGCAAAACCATTAGAATTTTACATTAATTCAAATAAGGAAACAATTCCAAAGTTTCCTCACAGATAAGAAGAGCTATAGCCCATTCCTTCATATAAATGCCTTTTCACGCATTTGCAATTAGAGTAGACCCAAATCAGATGGCTCCTATAGGAGATGTTTGATCAGGGTCTGCTCTGTTTGCTAGTGGTATAATAAAGATCTTATTCTACAGTTTCTGTTTGAGCCAAAACATCCTGTGTACATAATATGCCATTATAAACAAGACAATCATTCTGACTAATTTTCATGAAGATTGGAAAAAAATGTGCCCTCTAGCATGTTCACAAGGTTTTCCAAATATTTGACCTAGTTACCTAGTTTTTGACCCCACATGACCCACTTTCAAACTAATCTAAGATTCTATCAAGACAATCATTCTGATTAAGTTTCATGAATGTCACCACTAGAGTGTTAACAAGGTTTTCCTACTGTTTTACCTAGTGACCTAGTTTTTGACCCCACATGACCCACTTAAAAACTGGTCCAAGATGTTATCAAAACAATCATTCTGATTATATTTCATGAAGATTGGGCTAAAATTGTGACCTATATAGTGTTCACAAGGTTTTTCTACTATTTGACCTGGTGACCTAGTTTTTGACACCACATGACCCTCTTTCGAACTCTTCCGAGATTTTATCAGGACAATCATTCTGACAAAGTTTCATGAAGATTGGGCTTAAAATGTGACCTCTAGAGTGTTCACAAGGTTTTTCTGCTATTTTACCTAGTGACCTAGTTTTAGATACCACATAACCCACTTTCAAACTCGTCCGAGATTTTATCAGGACAATCATTCTGACCAAGTTTCATGAAGATTGGACTAAAATTGTGACCACTAGAGTGTTCACAAGCAAACTGTTGACGACAGATGATACACGCCGGACGCCCGACATTCAAGTCTCCCAAAAGCTCACCCTGAGCTTTGCTCAGGTGAGCATAAAAGCAGCTAATAAATATTCATGATGTCATTATTTCTTACATGTAAACAGGGAAAGGGTTAAACAATCTTCTTAAAAATTTACAGATTTTTGTTTTTTATTTCCAAATTATATCAGAAGTTTTTAAACTTTTTGTTGTTAAACTGTTTTAATGTCTACTCTTGATAACAACACTTTTCAAGATCTCGTAATATTTGGATCATCTTTGAATATTTGGTACATCAACCAGTATTCTAAAAGAAATGTAATTTTTCAAACAATGTTATTGAATGTCAAAACATGGAACATCAAATCATTGCACCTTACACAAGCCAAGAAATTTCGGATGTACGGACGGACGGACGAACAAGGGTAAAACTTAATGCCCCAGTCGCCTAAAGGCGGGGGCATAAAAATAATCTGATTATTATTCATATAATATAATGTCCTGAATATTTTCACTCCCGAATTTAACATTTCTACAATCAAGCTATAATGAGGTCATAAAATTAGATCAATTGACAACAATTACTGCAAAATTAGGGTTCCTAAACGAAGAACCAAATTTTTCCAAAAACTAACTTAGTTACACTGGTCCAATAATCTGGCATGAAATTCCATAATAAATTCAATTGACTACTCTTACGACACTAGTCTTGTTCCCAAGAACACACATACCCTAGTTACTCTAAATATTCAGACTTCCAGTATGTCCCCTCTCCAAGGGTTTGTAAAGCTGATTAACCCTTTCCCTGTTCAATATTCATGCAAGAAATAATGATGTCATGAATATTTATTAGATTAATTTGTTATAATGGCACACAGGAACAGGAATTTTAGCCATGGCAGAAACTGCAGAATCATATCTGTATTATACCATAAGCAAACAGAGCAGACCCTGATCAGACGGCTCCTATAGGAGCCATTTGAGCTGGGTGACTACTCTGTTTGCAATTGCATGAAAAGGTGTTTATATGAAGAAAAGGTTAACCCTCTCCTCCATAAATACGCCTTTCTACGCCTCTGTTAAAGCCACTTTCTGAAACCATTGTGATAAATAGAGCATTTGCTCCTCACAATGGTTTCAATACTACAAAATTCTAAACTTTTCCTTTTCTCTAGTAAATGCTTCTTTTCGGTAGATTTATTCAAAGAGGTAACAATGGATCTAAAAATAGCCTTTGAAGGAATGGGTTAAATCAATTTGGCACCATTTTGATAACATTAAATTATATAAGACTAACATAGATTATGTAAACAATGTGAAGATTGATCCAACTACTCCTTCAGGAGCAATTTGGGTCCATGCTTATAAAGCTTTTAGTTGAGTCTGAGTTTCGTTCTCAAGCTTTTGATTGGTCAGATTTGAGTTCTCAAGCTTTTGATTGGTCAGATTTGAGCCAAAGGCTCAAATCTGACCAATCAAATGCTTGAGAACGTTCTCAGACTCAACTAAAAGTTTTATAAGCATGGACCAAGATCTCTGTCTGCATTGTTGGCCTACAATGTTCTGTCAGGCCAAATATTTTGGGTAGGGTAGTTATAAACATTTCAGTCTCAAGTGATACTGAACCAAGGTCTCCAAGATGATTAAAAATTCCCTGTTTTGTAATCATGTAAGATTAAGTTATGACATCATGAATATTCATTAGCTGAATTTTTATGTTAACCTTTCAGAGAAATCTTTTTGCTTTTACAAAAACTGTAGAGTCAGATCTATATCATGTGATATTATAAAAAATAATCTAATTAATAATCATGGTAATATACAGTAATTTCTAACATGCATATTCATCAGGAAAAGTGTTAGCTCTGGATTATGTAGTATATGTACATACCGTACATATATATTATGTTCTTGTGGACTATACTGGAAATTGGTCTTATATGCCAATTATGTCATTCGCCATCATCATATAGTCATTATTATATATTATTATTATATATCAACTCCTTATATCCTTTACTCCATAGACACAACTTTTGGCACCTATGCAAGAAGGGTAGACCCAGATCATGATCAGATGGCTTCTACAGGAGCTGTATGCTCAGGGTCTGCTCCGTTTGCTTTTGAAATAATATAAATCTATTTCTACAGTTTTTGCCATGGCAAACATTCTTGTTCATGATGACATTATCAAAATTCAGCTAATAATTTGTGTGATAATTATTTCTGACAGGAATATACATGGAGTAATGGATTAAGATTAGCCATTTTCCAAAGTTTTAATGCTGGCTTAGAATTTTCAAGTCCATTAACCCATTCCCGCATATTGACGCCTTTTGACGCTTCTGTAAAAGTCACTTTATGAAACCATTGTGATAAATAGACCATTTGCTCCACAGGAGCAAATGCTCTATTTATCACAATAGTTTCAAAACTGCACAACTCTAAAATTTTCCTTTTCTCTAGTTAATGCTCCTTTTTGGTAGATTTAATCAAAGAGGTTAGGTCTAAAACTAGCCTGAGTGGGAATGGGTTAACTGTTTTCATCAGCTAGCAGTTATATTTGTTTACTCCATCTCTGTACCATCAATCTTCTATTCCATTGATTTTCAATTACTGTAAGAACACTCTTCTGGGAACTCATTTGTAAATTGAATTTTGGAAATAATTTGAAAACACAAAAACACCTTTACCATACTGTGTACCATTCATATCTGATTTTATTTAATTACTCTTTGGGCATATTGCTTCTCATATCTTTTCCTGAAGCACAATTTAACTGCATATCAGCCGTAATTGACTTGACTTGAATTGGCAACTATTACAGTCAAACTTGCCTCAATCGTTTCCTGTTGAACATTTATGTAAGAAATATTCACATCATGAATATTTATTAGCTGAATTCCTATAATAGTATATGTGCACAGGATTTACATGTACATGTATTGGTAAAGGCAAAACTGTAGAGTCAGATCTATAATAATGTCATAAGCAAACTGAACAGACCCTGCTCAGATGGGTCCTATGGGGGCCAACTGATCTGGGTCTACTCTGTTTGCAATGGCATGAAAATGTGTTTATATGAAGTAAAGGGTTAAGCTGTGTGGTAGCTTAATTCAGAGCAAACTTAATGCAGAAAGATTCCAAGCTTTTGAAGACTCCAATGCTTTGTCAGTAAGTGGACACATAAAACAGGTTTTACTGTATACAAACACGCAGGTTCTGCACAGAAGTTAACATGAGACGCCATCTGGGGATTTGATCAAATGGTGCATCCCCCCTGACATTTTCATAGTATTCATAACCATGTTTGCTTGAATCCTGAGGCTTCTACTAGAATAGACGAATAAATAGAAAAACACCTCCACACATAATGTTCACTCCAAAATATCTAATTCTGGATTATCTGGCAGGTTGTAGCTTAAAAGCTATTACTCAATAAACACACTTTTTTATGCCTTTGCAAACAGGGTAGACAAAGATCAGATGGTTCCTATAGCAGCTGTCTGACCAAGCACTGCTGTGTTTGCTATATGAACTAATACAGACTTGATTCTACAGTTTCTGTATGGCCAAATACTCTTGTGTATACTGGGCATTATAAAGATTAATCTAACTAATGTTCATCATGTCATTAGTTCTTGCATGGTTATAATGCAGGATGAAAGTAATACAGAAAGATGAGAGCTTCTTGCATTATTTTAAGTTTTGCATTAAGCTGTCCCCTGCACAAAATGCCGTAAGGGGTCTAATTATGGGTCAATAAGACTGGTGGTAGTCCTAGAATAACTTTTTGCATTACTTTAGTCCTATATTCAGCAACCAGCTGCTTTTATAAGGTTCCTATAATGTATAATGATAAATCAAATAATATTACTTAACCCTTTCCCCGTTTATTCCAAACTTCAATACAGTAACTGAATATTCATGGACAAAATAGTTATCATACACTATAGAAGGTGGAATATTGTAGCCATTCTGGAAAGTAAAGAAAAAGATCTATCAAATTCAATCTGCAAACAGAGCCATACAGGAGCGGTCTGATCTGGGTCTTCTCTGTTTGCTGAAGCATGAAAAGGCATTAATAAAAAGGAAAGGGTTATGACAGGTCCTACTTTATTGCTTGTTTTGAATTCAAACAGGCATTTTTCATAACTTTTCACTCCCCAAATAAGAGCCAAAAATGCAAAATACATCTCAACTGGAACCACGCTGTGTACGTAAATCCTTTGAATGCTGAATATTCAAAATAGAATAGTCCAACAATGTTAAACTATAGAGTCCATTCAATAGGCTTAACCCCATTCCTTCATATTGACGCATTTTAATGCCTCTGTAAAAGTCACTTTTTGAAACCATTGTGATAAATAGAGCAACTGCTCTTTTTATTACCATGGTTTCAAAACTTCACAAATCTTAAACTTTTCTTTTTTCTAGTAAATTCTCCTTTTCAGTTGATTCATTCAAAGGAGGTTGGGTCTTAAAAGAGCCTATAAAGAAAGGGTTAAATTGCTAGTGGATCTTGAATGAGAAACTACAGGAGCTCTCTGATAAAGATTTACACTGTTTGAAAATTCCAAAACACAAGTTTCCTGCATTCAAAGGTTTAGCATTGATGCTTTTTATTCCCGCATATGCTATTTTTAGATCCAACCTCTTTGATTAAATCTACCAAAAAGGAGCATTAACTAGAGAAAAGGAAACTTTCAGAATTGTGTAGTTTTGAAACCATTGTGATAAATAGAGCATTTGCTCCTGTGGAGCAAAGGCTCTATTTATCACAATGGTTTCACAAAGTGACCTTTACAGACACGTCAAAAAGCGTCACTATGCGGGAATGGGTTAAATGCTGGAAATGAGCTAACTGGCAAACAGTGTAACCAAGATTAGAGAGATCCCTTTGGAGCCCTTTGATCAGGGTGTGCACTGTTTGTCATTCAAAATCTCCTAGCAAGCCTTTTATGCTAAATGGAATATACCTTTCAACAATGGTACACAAGGCCGTTTTGAAACTTATGCATTTTAAAAGGTTTTAAAAGACATTTTAAGAGACACATTTTATCACTAATATGCCCACAGAATGGGAAAGAATTTAGAACACTGAAGCTCTGGGTAAACTCCATCAATATATTAACACTCTGTGGGCAAATAACTGCTGCAAATAACAGAAAAAAATAAACGAAATCCAGAGAAAATGCCAAGGTTTAAATATCTTGCCAAGTCAAAAACAACATAGACAAAAACAGTAGTAATGCTGTACTGCGAATGTCAAAGATGTATTCTGATCATATATATTGCAAGTAGACCGACTATCACTTTAACTGTTTCCCTGTTCTATATTTAGACCAAATTTTGATACCTACTGATCATTTATGAACAGTTATAATGAAATATTGAAGGTGGAACATTGTAGACATTTTAGAAAGCAAAGAAGCAGATCTATCAAAGTCTATTAGCAAACAGAGCAGACCCTGATCAGACGGCTCCTCTAGGAGCCGTCTGATCTGGGTCTACTCTGTTTGCAAATGCGAGAAAACATGTTTATATGAGGGAAAGGGTTAACCATTTCAGTGTAGGAAATGAGTCACTTTAGATCTTTTCAAACAGTGTAAACCCTGATGAGAAAGCTCAACAGGGTCTGCACTGTTTGTCATGTTGTAATGTTACATTTTAAGAAAAAATCCCAGAATATTCAAGGTATACATGCTTGACCTGTTTGAATGTTGGAATCGTCCATTTGAAAATTCAGCTTTGAAAGGGTTAAGTTAGGTATCTATGCCTCAGTCACATTTGCGATGGTGGCCGTACGGTAGAGACAGAAAACCAATGGCTACTGCACAGTCTTTGAAGTGATTTCTGAGAGTCACCGTACTGTTCCCGTGCAGTATCTGTGCGGCCGCAGTAATTTTTTAAAATTCCACGGCAGTCGCACAGGCCAGTCTGGCACTACTGCTACACAACGGCCATAGAAATGATTACTCCTCGCTTAAAATTCTAAGGCAACTATACAACATGTAAAAGTTAGGGATACACCGTACGGCGGCCGTGCGGATGACACAGATTTTCTACAGCTGCTGAAGACATCTCTCAATTTCAGTGATCTACGGCCACCACAAGACAGCCGAAAAGCAAATCTGACTGAGGTTTTATCTATATTCCTGTGATAGTGCACACAAATTTATTGAAGGGACTAGCTGTAGAACCTGTCTTAAGCGGCCAGCAAAATGAAGTCCAATTTAGGGGTCTGTAAGGAGCGTTCTACCTTATTTTTACCATGCATTTAGCAACCACCTGCTATAATTTAAGACTCGTATGTTCTGAATAAATGAATGACCGCTTAACCAATTCCCTCATATTGATGCCTAATTTGACGCTTCTGTAAAAGTCACTTTTTGAAACCATTGTGATGAATAGAGCATTTGCTTCATAGGAGTAAATGCTCTATTTATCACTATGGTTTCAAAACTACACAATTCTACAAGTTTTCTATTTACTACTAAATGGCAGATCATCTCAAAGAGGTTGGTGTATAAACCTATAAGGTAATGGGTTAAGGCAGGTTCTACTAAACGGTAGATCATCTCAAAGAGGTTCGGTCTATAAGCCTATAAGGTAATGGGTTAAGGCAGGTTCTACTGCACCTAGTACAAAATTTCACTACCCTTAGCTAAAATAAATGGTGATTTTCCATTGAAATATGATAGAAACGCCATTGTTGTACCATTTTTTAGTCAAAAACCATTGAAAGGGCATTGTTTGGACACAAAATAAATGGTTGCAACTAGCTGCAGAACTGACAATGAACAATTCAATGATTTTACACCATTGGTTTCCCATTTTTCTAATAAATGGTGTTTCAATGGCTTGTTTGATGCTTGAAAACCATTGATACAGCATTGAAACTCAAATGTTGTAAGTATCATGCATTGTTTTTCATTGAAATAACACTTTTTGCTTGAACCATTGATTTCATGTTCTGCTATCCAGCTGACCAACAATTTTCAAGAAGATAAATTATTGAAAAACATTGATTACACCATTTTAATCAATTGATTTGCTGTAGGCATTATACTGAGTGTTTCTTGGGGTATTTGTAAGTTAGATCTAGGACTGGTTCATATGTGAAGACATGCTCATAAATTGTGGACATAATAAAATATATATTTGTTATTACACTTTCAGCCTCTTTGTGTATTCGATAGCAGACAATTTCCTGTGCAGGTTTAAATTGATAATTCAGCAGGAACCTTATGTCAAAGTTGCAATGCCTAAATATTCAAAGAATTATAAGATCTCAAGACTGAGCAGAAGAGAAAATAAAGTTTTTATACAATAAAATATTTGTTTTTGTTCCGATTATCGGAATTCTGACTTTGTAAATACGCTTGAGTGCCATTTGGTCGCATAACACCACCGTTTTTTGTTCTCAGTTGCAGAGTCTACGTTGTTGCAACTCACTCATTGAGGGTGTTACTAATCAGAGAACACATTGGAGGTCAAAGTACAAAGTATAGGTCCTCAAAACCACGATTATTCCATCATTAAAAATGTCAATAAGTAGGTTAAACATGCTGTATCTTCACATTTCTGTAGTTTAAGCTACATCATGAGCTAGAATTTATGTCGGCAAAAAATTACCCCACCCACTTTTCACGGGGAACGAATGTGACTATTGCTGGAATTTGTTGACGACTACTGGGTCTGTTTTTCATGAGTTTGGTCGAGTATTGTTTGTGTGAATTAATGATTATGGTGCAGTATGTGAGTTTTGCATAAAAAATTATCTGTTTTGCTTCCAGGAAATCCGAGATGGATGACGTGAAGTTTCAAGGGCAATTCTGTGAAGTTCAATGAATTTCAACAACAGATTTGGTAAACGGAAAGATCGACACCAATTGCCAGCTGAGTTCACCAACGGCCTCGTCCTTTAAATAAATACAGTTATAGAGAAAAGTGGAACATTTACATGATTGTGCTTTATTTAGTTTGATAATTCAGCAGGACCCTTATTTCAAAGTTACAAATACAATGCCTTAAATATTTATTTAGAACAGATCTCAAGAATGTGAGCAGAAGAGAAAATAAATTCTATTTATAGCACCATTTATTTTCATTATTTTGTATTGTTTCATTCAATGAGCTATTTATAGTACCATTTATTTTAACCTCATTCGCCCAAAAAAATGGTGTTCCAATGGCATTCCAATCAAATTTTAATGGCGTTTCAATGCAAAACAAATGGTGTTCCAATGGCGTTCCAATGGTATTCCAATGCTGGTTCAATGGTTTTCAGTGATTTCCAATAAATGGTAAAACAATGGCATTTCAATCAATTGTTTTTAGCTAAGGGTAACCATGAACCGCCTGTAATATTTAGGGAAATCAAGTTATGCTGAAAATTTGTTATACCGTCTAGGCTTACATTATTTTTGTTTCCCTTCGACATGCTCTCTAATGGCAAAAAGCATCTGATTATCTGATTATTCAGTGCTGTAAAACGTGTACAAGTCACTTATATAAGCAATTCTTCCTATTTGACACAAATACACCTATATATCAACCATTTTCTTGCTCATATGTCATTTTAAAAATAAAAGAAAATGTGTCCATGGAACACGGATGCCCCCGTGGCAAACAGGAAGTAGATGAATGACAGACCTGAAAAGGGGAGACACGGTACAAGTCACTATGATTATGCTTCAGACAATACATCAAATCATTCAAGCATACACAAGCCAAGAAATCTATGACAAAACTTTTTGTCATTAAACAATAACCGAAATTCAATCAAAGTGTCGGCAAACTGTAAGCAGATGAACTACTGACCTGAAAAGGGGAGACATGATACAACTCACTATCATATTATGCTTCAGACCAAATATAAAATCATCCCAGCATACACAAACCAAAAAATCTTTGATGAACATTTTTGTCATTAAACAATAACCAAAATTCAATCAAAGTGTTGGCAATCAGGAAGTAGATGAACGACCAACTTGACAACAGCCCCGTGTGTCGGCGCATTATATGCCCGAAGTCTGTGCTGTCGTAACATGCACTACATTAAGTTGAGTTGAAGCTGGCTGTGACCTTGACCTGTGACCCCACCGACCTCAAAATCAATTAGGGTCATCTACTAGCCATGACCAACCTTCCTACTAAGTATGAAGAAAGCACACCTAATACTTATCAAGTTATTGAGCTGACAAGATGTTTGAGTTGAAGGTCACAGTGACCTTGACCTTTTACTGACTGACCTCAAAATCAATAGGGGTCATCTACTAGCCATAACCAACCTTCCTACCAAGTATGAAGACAGCACACCCAATAGTTGTCAAGTTATTGAGCGGACAAAGATGTGGCTAACGGACGGACAGATGGATGGACAGACAAGCACCATACCATAATACGACCGAAGTTACCTTCGGGCGTATAAAAAGGGGAGACACTGTACAACTCACTATGATTATGCTTCAGATGATTCCAGCATACACTAGCCAAGTAATCTTTGACGAAACTTTTACAGGACGGACAGACGTATGGACAAGGATATAACTTAACGGAAATTTGGAGATCTGCAGCGCCGAAATTTTAACAGCCAATGACTATTATGATGGCAACTAGTCTATGACAACAACTCCAAGTAATTCTTTCTAAAAAGCAAGAAAATCTAAATATTGTTCAATTTTGTCAAGTAATTCAAAGGGAGACAATCATGATTAAAAACTATTTCTCATTCTATGTCATTTCTGTACATAGAAACTAATCCTTTCAGTGCAGGAGATGAGTGCACTGGCATTTGCAAACAGTTGAGACCCAGATCAGAAGCCTCTTAGAGGAGTCAACTTATCAGGGTATGCATTGTTTGTCATTCAAAATCCTCTGTCACATTTAGATCTTTCAGACTGAGTGGACTCTATAGTTAAACAGCTATGGACCATTCCACTCTGAAAAATCAGCGTAGAAAGGGTTAACAACTACTCCATAGAGACTACCTGTTATCCCCGGCACTTATGCCAATATGATTACCGTCACTCTTTCAAGACTGCGAGTAAATTGGTGATAAACTTTGCAACAGTATGGTTCCAGACAAGATATCTAGTAACTCTGCATCTAAATTGGATCCAAACTAATAGACGATCTGAGCTTGTTTATTTTTTTTAAATGTTATGTAAGAAGAGTGTATATTGGAAATTGAAGTAGTGTTTACTTGTTCCAATTGAGCATTAGTAAGTATTGGTTTAACAGCTCTTTAACAAATATCTGCCTCACAATCTAATCAATGATACAGGAAGAAGCAGAGGGAGAAAAAAA
>OY755235.1:56003615-56158698 GCA_963576725.1 Azorinus chamasolen
TGTATTTTCAGAGTATTTTTCCCTAGGAAAACATATTCACCTTGGAGTATTAATTGTCAACAAAACATAGGACTGTAAAATGCAGGAGCAAAGTGAAAACCTATACAAACAGGCCTGCCAATGACTTATTTTTTTAACTGTTCCCTCATATGATGCCTTGTCATGCATTTGCAAAAAGAGAAGACCCAGATCAGATTGCTCCTATAAGAGCTGTCTGATCTGGGTCTGCTCTGTTTACTTTTAAAATTGTAATAGATCTGACTCTTCTGTTTCTACCAATAACAAATTTCCCTGTATACATATGCTTTTTTAAAAAAATCTGTTGATAGATATATTCAAGATATCATTATTTCTTACATGAATATTGAAAAGGGAAAGGGTTTACAGTTTGGATCCAAAAATGATGCCCAGTACCTCAACATCTCATCTGGATCGAACATAGTATCACAAAGTTGCCAATACTGTTTAACTACAACAGTCTCTCAATGAGCCCCCTCTCTCACTGTCAGAGCTCTCTCTCTTCTCTAATTTCTTGGTCAGCTAAACAACAACAATCGAATTTGGTAAATCATCTTTGAATATAAAAGTATTGATTATAAAATGTATCTTGAAGGTCATTCTGCTATCAAGCACTTAGCCCAATGTAATCTCAAATTTGATTGGTCCATGAAGGATAAAGAAATGAAGGAAATACACAACTCTAAACAAACTATACTTTTACATGCATCTTACTTGGATAATAAGTACAGTAATGATAAAAGAGCACATTTCCTTAAAACATGTCAAATCTAATAAATTCAAACCGTTAGAAACATAGCAGTAAGTACAAGCAATTATTCCAAACCTACAACAACACTCAATAAGCCATATCTCATAGAATTACATTCCGAAACAAGCCTTCAGTTAGTTGTGGGGGAAAAAAAATCAATTGTAGAGTCAAAATAAAAAGCAAAGCTTTAAAATCTCACCTTTTTGACCTTCATGCTTATTCCATGAAATTTGGACTCGCTGCCATGAAACTTTCCAGCCGTGTTTGTATCAAAGACATTCAACATGGACACCATCAGATCCATATATGGATATTCTATAGCCTTCCGTAGTCCGGGCAGGGGGGAAACTCTCCAATTCAGTTCAGAACTTGGTAAACTGTTCTCCCTGTGAAAGAAAATCAATTCATTGATTGCCTGCAACTCGGAGCTTTATGAAGAGTTACTTCTGTATATGGGGTACAGTGGTTGAATAACTCCGTCATTCACGCTGTACATGCTCAACATTTTTTAAATGGACTATTCCAAAATTCAAAAAAAGGTCAAACTTGCAGTTTAAATATTCTGGGATATATTTTTAAGAAAACTGTAAAATTAACACGACAAACAGTGCAGCTCTCTCATCTGGGTTGTCACTGTTTGCAAAGAAAATTAACCCTTACAGTGTGGGACATGAGTCACTCTCCTTTGCAAACAGTGTAGACCCTGATGAGAGGGCTCCTCTCATCAGGGTCTGCACTGTTTGTTATGTTACACGTTTCTTTAGAAAAATCCCTAAATATTCACAGTCAACTTGACCTGTTTGAATTTTGGAATAGTTCATTAGAAACTTGAGCGTTGTAAAGGTTAATAACATGATTGTGTTCTCTGATTCTCTACTGTGTGCCATATGGCAAAAGCCAATAATATATATTGTAATTTACTTATTCTAATATCTAATACAAGAATTAGGTACCATTCATAATGGGAAGAGTCCCGCATGAATATTCATCAGGTAAAATGATACTATGAATGATACATCATTGTTTACATATTGTTTTATAGAATAGCACATTAACCCATTACCTCATAGGCTATTTTTAAATAAACCTCTTTGAATAAATCTACCGAAAAGGAGCATAAACTAGAGAAAAGGAAAATATTAGAATTTTGTAGTTTGAAACCATTGTGATCCTATGGGAGCAAATGCTCTATTTATCACAATAGTTGTCAAAAGTCGTCAATATATGAGGGAATGGGTTAAGTAGAAAAAAATATTACTATTGAAAATAAATGTAAATGACAAACAATGCAGTCCCTGATAATTCAGGATTGAAGGGATCTAGGATTGAGCCATTACTTCATGAATGTTCATATCACTATTCAAATATCACTTTTACATGAGCTTTATACTGGCCTAATGAACACATGACAGGAACTGTTGAATCAGATCTATACTAGTCCATCAGCAAACAGCAGAACACGAACAGACAACTCCTGCAAAGAGCTGTGTGATCTGGGTCTACTCTGTTTGCAAAGGCATGGCAAGGTGTCTCTATCAGGTAAAGGGATAAGAATGATGGAAAGCAACATTTGTTACTATGAAGGCTGGGTTTCAGAAACAAAAGGATTAAAAAATCATGACAATCAAGACTGTAGAAAATTTCATTGATTCTCTATTTCTCTCCGGATATCTGGTGTTGTTTGGATGCAACATGCACACAGCTTTTAAAGTTGTTTCAGATCTCTATTCGATCCTCAAATGGAATATGACAATGCACAGCATGATCACAGAGAGTGAGAGAGTGATGAGTTCATAAAATTACAACACTGAAAAGGCAAGCTGAAAAGGAGAAGCAACAAAATCATAACTGTCATGCAATTTATCACTAGAAAAACTATTGTTTGTATAGAGAGCAAACAATGTGTTTTTGTCAAATTGTAAAAAAGCATGAAGCTGACATGATAGAATCTAGATTTGCATTACTAATAGCCAAAATAGCCATTGGCAGATAAACTTTCTGATTTTTTTTTTTTTCAAAAAGTGTCTTTCAAAATTTTGTCTTTCAAAATTATTTGAAAATAAAATATTGTTTAATCATATTCTTACTGTAGTTGGCTACTGCTTTTTAAATTCTAGTGTCACAACCTAGAGACTGTATACATAATGAGAATTAGGCACAGTAGTATCTTATTACTTGATGAATATTTATTTAAGAATAATGGTGTTATGAATATCATAAGATTATTTCTTATAACGGCACATGAACACCTAATAGTTGGCCATGACAGAAACTGTAGAATCATATCTTATTATTCCATAAGCAAACAGAGCAGACCTGATCAGATGGTCGTCTGATCTAGGTCTGCTCTGTTTGAAAAGTTAAGGCGTAGAAAGGCATATTTATGGAGTAAAGGGATATGCCAAAGACCCCTATTGAAACTGTGGCACTTGTGTGAAAGTCAATGACCATTTATGTTGCCAAATTGGGAAGAAAAAAACACTTCATTATCCTGTTCATAAAGTATATATTACCCTCTATCTTTTACAAAATTTTGCCGCCATATGGTGTCAGAAAAAAAATAGCACTTACTTTCACCAGATACCTTTGCATGAAGGATGAGGACCTGACAGAGTATGATGTTGGATCCAATCAGTGATACAGTAGAAACTGTCTTAACCCTTTCCTCCATAGGCTATTTTTAGATCCAACCTCTTTGAATGAATCTACGCATACATGTAAGGAGCATTTACTAGAGAAAAGTAAAATTTTAGAATCTTGTAGTTTGAAACCATTGTGATAAATAGAGCATTTGCTCCTATATAGGAGCAAATGCTCTATTTATCACAATGGTTTCAAGAAGTGGTTATTACAAAGGCGTAGAAAGGTGTATTTATGGAGGAAAGGGTTAAGTGACCATTCATTTATTGAACATAAGTCTTTAAAAGCAGGTGGTTGCTTAATGCAGGGCAAAAGTAATGCAGGAAGTTCCTACAGGAGCTTTCTGAATTACTTTTGACCTGCATTAAGCTACCACCTGCCTTACAGACCCATAATTGGACCTATTTTAGATGGCCACTTAAGACAATTTCTAATGTATATTTAAACTTTAACCATTTCCCCTCATACTGAAACCTTTTGACACCTCTGTAAAAGTCACTTTTTGAAACAGTTGTGATAAATAGAACATTTGCTCCATAGGAGCAAAATTAATGTTCTATTTATCACAATGGTTTCAAAACTACACAATTCTAAACTTTCCCTTTTTTCTAGTAAATGCTTCTTTTCAGTAGATTCATTCAAAGAGAATGTTGTGTCTAACAAGAGCACCGCAAGCGGGTGCGAACGCTCATCTGTCGGCTCTGTCAAGGTGAACATGCATACCAAAAATGAAGGTTGTAAATGAAAAGTTGAAGAAGTTATGGTCAATGTTAAGATTTTGGACGACGACGACTGTTTGTGTTGAACAATAACCATGACGCGGACGCCGGGGTTATGACAATAGCTCGTGATTTCTTTGAAACAGACGAGCTAAAAATAGCCTATGAGGAAATGAGTTAAGAGATACTGTCTCATAATCTATTACTATATAGTCTGTTGGTAAATGAATTTTAACATTTACACTTTTTCTAAAATAAAATCCCTATTTTCCCGCTACAACATGATTTTCCCTACTGTTTGCCCTACTGAATTCCAACATCATTCCGTTTTTGTTCTTCGTGTGTACTGAAGCTGTTTTACCTAATGAATGTTATACAGTATAACAACAATGATTATGAAACATAACTCAATCTTTTCAATTTTCTGATTTTGTAGTTTTATCATGCTTATTAAAGCACAATTGATTTTGACACAAAATGAGGATTCAAATAATGCGTCATCATCTATTTATTGAAAATCCTTTCATGGAAGACGAAACTGAAACAAAAAACAGTTGCCTGTTGAACATTTTAACAGGGATTCTGGCAAAAAGTTTATATGGTATTAGTATATGTTGACAGCTTTCTGTCTATTGTAATTAGGATCAATGTCACCTGGCTTTTGATCTGTATCCCCAGAGACTGTATCAGAGCAGGGGAGTTCACACCATAATGAACACAGGGCAACAGTTTCTGGTTCTTAACCCTTCTCTTGCTGAATTTAAACCACATTTCTCCTTCTTTACCCATGGCCTGTTTTATAATTACATATATCTTCACTGTGTACAAGTATTTCGCTGTGCAATCACTGCTGTAGAGTGCACTGGTTGAACAATCAACTTGTAAATAGTGCAGACCCTGATGAGACAGCTCCTGCAGGAGCTGTCTCATCTGGGCCTTCACTATTTACAGGTATGTATATTGACGTGAATAGCAAGTGAAGGATTAATTATTTATTATTATTGTCATCACTTCCTGCATCTATAATTCATGTGACAAATATCTATTGGTTATTTTGTATACTAATTCTCACATCCCTACATAAATCTTTAACTCTTTACCTCATGAATATTCATGTAAGAATAAATGGCATCATGAATATTAATTAGAATAATGTTCACAATGACATAATTTTATGAACACATGAATTTTTAGCCATGGCAGAAACTATAGATTCAGATCTATCTATTTTATAAGCAAACAGAGCAGACCCTATCAGAGGACTCGCACAAAAGACACCTGATCATGGTCTCCTCTGTTTGCAAAGGTGTTACCTATAGAGAAACCATGATTAACTATGCAAACAGTAATACTTACCGGTAATACAGTGTCTCATCAGGATCTATACAATTTGACACTTCGACCATATTTTTGCAAAGAAATGAGAGGATTTTTATGTTAACCCTTCGCTTGCTATTCACGTCAATATACGTACCTGTAAATAGTGAAGACCCAGATGAGACAGCTCCTGCAGGAGCTGTCTCATCAGGGTCTGCACTATTTACAAGTTCAGTGTGCAACCAGTGCACTCCACAGCAGTCATTGCACAGCGAAATACTTGTACACAGTGAAGACATGTGTAATTATACATCAGGGCATGGGTAAAGAAGGAGAAATGTGTTTTAAAATTCAGCTAGAGAAGGGTTAAGAATTGAAGCAAGATGATAATTGTTTCAGACACAAAGTTACTTTGTACATGCATAAAATGGCGTCTCTATCAGGTATAGGATTAAGCTCAAAACGTCCTGAAAATCAAACATCAACTTGTCTGACAATGTAATAAATAAAGCTGATTACACAAATGTCTACAGATGAGAATTTGCCAATCAATGTTCCCCCAAGCAACAAAATATTGATAAGTAAGAAAGACAGTCGGAGAAGATGCATAGTAGAGAAGCCATATTCAAATAGTTAAATCGCCATTTCTCCATCAAACCCAGGTATGATGTAACCACTCTTTAGAATCATCGGATTTGTGAGATTGATGGAATAAAGGAAATAGTTTTGAAAATGCTTTGATTTACACATCTTATGAGGGCCTCTGACAAGACCCATAGTGGCTCATCTCAATCAACAACCAGTGTGAACTCTGACAAGACCCATAGTGGCTCATCTCAATCAACAACCAGAGTGAACTATTGTAAACTAACAAACAAAACAAACAAACAATAATCTGTCAAATGATGTACAGATAGACCAACTTATTTTGGAACAAAACATGACCTACTCTAATGTAAACAAAACGAAGCCACCACGTCACTTCTTTATTTTTAAATAACTTAGTAAACCGCAACTCTTCAGCATAGTTACCTTGGTGCAATGGATATGTACCTGGGCTTGCACACGGCGGGTCTCGAGTCTGATTCTGACCAGTGGCCATTTTTTTTATTAAAATACTGCCCATACAAAACAACAATAAATATAACATATAATAATTAATAACAAAATATTAACATATAATTGAAAAATAATAAGAATTAAAAGGACAATTACAAATAGCAAATCATTTTTTTGTTTTTGTTAAAAAAGAAAACTGCCTAGCCTTGTATTCGAACCCACAGACCCCTGTTTGCAAGACCAGGTACATATCCATTAGACCAAAGCCCAGTACATTATATGCGACGACTTACTGAAGCTATGTTGCCTGGCCCTGTATGTGTGTGCTGTTATGTAAACAACAAAATAACAACAAGTCTCAATATATTATCATACAAATTTGACCTGAGACTCATGCATATTCCGTGTATTATCGTCGGTAATCTTCGAATAAATTTCCGAAGGTATAAGAATGCGCTATAAAAATACAGTAAATTTTCTCCTCTAATACGACCAGCAAAAGGGGGCATAATTCACAGTGGCAAAGGCAGGTGGTAGCATAATATAGGACGAAAGGAGCTTTCTGCATAACTTTTGTCCTGCATTAAGCAACCATCTGCTTATAAAGACAGTCATGTTTATTCATTAACTGGTCGCATTAGAGGGTTTTTTCTGTACAATCCTCGTGGAACATGATTATTACCGGCTTTTGCTTTGCTATGTTTTGTCACAGAGTATTACGAACAATCCCGATAAACACGCCGAAATTTAATCGAGTCTCAGGTCAAATTGGGAGGATAATAGCTTGGTTCACCTGTACATGACTGCATACTAGGAGGGCCATGATAATTTGCTCACCTTGGAAAACAGTCATGAACTTTTATAAAGTAAACACACATGTCTTCCAAGCTAAAGTAATCCTTTACCTTAACCCTTTACTCCACGAATATTCATGTAAGAATAATAGCATCATGAATATTGAGTAGATCATTTTTTTTATAATGGTCACATTAACACATGAAATTTTGGCAATGACTGCCAGACAGTAGAATCATATCTATAAGTAAACAGAGCAGACCCTATATATATTGTAACGTGACCTTCGCTCTTCTCGCTTACGTTAATATATTAATATGGGGCAAACCGATCACAAGACAGTACAGTGCAGTTTAAAGTGGTCATCATTTATTACTACAGTAGATCTAGAACTGAACAATTATATAAATATCTTATGGAGACTGTTGTTACTATTGTTCGTATAATAGTATATTATATCTTACATTTCTGCTGGACGGCACTTGCTATTTTTGGTATCTTGAATTTCGAATGTGAATTTTCGGATGTTGATGGTTGGCCAAAAGATTGAAAGCTGACATTTCCCGTGAAACGCTTCCTTTTATATCTTCCCGGGCAGTGATACTCGGTACTCAGCCCGAGTAGTACTCAGGCTCTATTTCCAATGAGAATTCTGCCTTCAGCGTATTTGTCATTCTCATCCAATCTGCAGCGGTGCAACAAAATCCGTAAAGAATACTGCTCCGCTGTACCAAAAATAGCTCTCAGTGCGGATTTCGTACCATAGCTAAATATATGAATTTATATTTACTAACAATTCTTAAAGTAATAAATTAGCTTGCGCTAAGTTACTTCGACTATTAGTATGCACAATGTGAAATTACATTGTCCTGGAACGAATAACATATTCCCCAGTTCAGTCAGCGGGATGAATCAAACAGGAAAATGGCTGCTGTTCAATGTCAACATGTATCTTAGTCTTTGGAATTAACACTGACTGCTCTCAATTAAAGTAGGTAAGACCCTAAGAAACAATAAGCTTTCTTATACATTACTGTATATAACAGGTCTGCATATTCATAAATATTAGGATATTAGCAGTAGTAATGGGTTTTCGTGTGCAGTGAAAGTTTCAATGCGAGATTCTAGTATGAACGAAATATCTAAACGAAATCGGACATCAGGGTACCTCCCATTACAATATATATATATATATATATAGGAGCCATCTGATCTGGGTCTATTCTGTTTGCAATGGCTTTGTTTGCTTATGATATAGTATAAATATGATTCTACAGTTTCTGCAATCGCCAAAAAATTCCTCTGTTCATGTGCCCAGGGTTGTCATTAATTTTTGGAACAACAGATTTTTATAGAGAATCAAGCGATTTAGCCGGGAGTCGAGGGGCCGCTTAGGCCCCCCCGTGGGTCCAGGGCAACGCCCTGGTGGTGGGGCCAGGGGGGGCAAAACCCCCCCGGCCGAAAACGATTTTAAGCATTTGGACACCCCAAGCTCTCCTTGGCCAATTTTCACACTCTAATTAACTGTATTTTGCCAACTTTTAGAAGCAGATCTTATATTATTAGAGAGAATAACACATACAAATATGACTATACTACTTGCAAGAATAGGAAATAAATTTAAAAGTCTCCTTTTAAAAGTAACCAGTAAGTATAAACACTGTTTTTTGTGCATGTTTTTAATCTATATGAGGCTTGTTTACCCACTTCATATTCTTGCAAAACTTAAACAGTAAAGCTTTCCACTGGTAAATCACCAAATGATTTAAAACTCTTCTAGAACAAGTTTTTTAGCAATCTTGCTTTTGTTATTTTATCAGTGAAAAACTTACAGTGCAACTCAGTTTTACAACAAAGTGAAGGTATAAATCATATTTGAAATGTTTTGCTTCGTAGTATTGTATACAGTTTGTGAGTTATACCCTATATTGATAAACATGCATGTACCTCTTCAACTTCCAGTTATGCTTGGTAAATTAAAATCGTTTAAAACTTGGTGCCAGTTTTTCAGGATTTCTATTTTGTTAAGTAGATCTAGATACAGTTTATTGACAAATAAATTTAATCTAATATAAGCAAAATATTTCTTAGTTAAAATGATGAAACCTAGGTATTCACCAGTGTGAATTTTGTTTAATTTAGATTAAGAATCTAGAATTTTCACTGCATATTATTTAGTTCAAAAATAATCTTCTTTAGTACATAAACAGAGATCATTTTGAAAAAAGTGTGTTTGTGATGCCCCCAAAGTAGGAACCAAGCTTTTTTTTTTTTTAAAGTAAATCAATGCAATGTTTTATTTCCTTGTAAAATGAAATAGCAAAGAAACATGAGGCTCTTACCTTAAAAATAATGCAACTCATCAACTGCATGCTAAAGTCAAACAAGAAATTGACTAACACCAAATGGAAAACTACAAACAAGCTCTTACCAGTTTTGAATATGTGCACAAGGGAAAGGGAAATCATTTTTAAATGAGACCTTTTCTTGTGAGAATGTTTTCATGAAATTGTTATTTTATTAATATAATAAGTTATTTTGTGCATTTCAAGTGTTTTCCGTTCTTCAAAACATGGTTTGAGCTGTAGGTGTACGAACGGTAACAGGTCCGAATTCCCGAACGTGATACGAAAAATCCCGAGAATTAGCAATCGGAAGTAAAACATCAACAACTGTATATTCTGATATCAGTCCACGTTGTTGGATTTATCGTAAGTGGTTCTTTCGAGGGTAGAAAACTATAGGATGTATTAGAATGCATCGGTAGACGGGGCGATCGAACGTTTCACGTCGGAATTGAAAATATTGAACTAGAAAACACCATGCGAATTTTGCAGGCGCTAGAACGGTAACAAAGGCGAATAACAATTAAACAGAATAAACAGAGGAACAACAACTGTTTCAACTTTAATTTATCACCTGTCGGCTTGAAACCGAAGTCGAATAAACTAGAATGCTTTCGTTTCGTTTTGTTCTCCATTGCTGTGATGAACCGACTTTCTATATAACAGGCCTGCTATTTTTCCGGCCCAGGCCGGATTTCCGGCTTTTAGAACCGTCCGGACCGGTCCCGAGATTCGTGCAGATCCGTTGAGATAATTTGGGGGGGGGGGGGGGGGGGGGGGGTCAATACCGTCAAATGATGCTGTGCCGCCGCATATTTTGTAACGCGCCTTTTTAGCTCACCTGAGCCAAAGGCTCAAGGTGAGCTATTGTGACCGCCTGTCGTCCGTCGTCCGTCTGTCCGTCTGTCTGTCCGTCTGTCCGTCCGTCTGTCCGTTCACTTTTATTTCAAATGACTTCTTCTCCTAAACTACTGGGAGGATTTCAACCAAATTTCACAGAAATGTACCTTAGGATGTCCTCTATCAGTTTATCAGCAAAAAATGGCCCCGCCCCACTACTTTTACAGGTTTTTTTTGTAAATCTTTAAAAATCTTCTTCTCTGAAACCACAATTTCTAGAGCTTTGATATTTGGTATATAGCATCATCTAATGGTCCTTTACCGAGTTTGTTAAAATGATGACCCCCGGGCCAAAAATGGCCCTGCCCTGGGGCTTGTAGTTTTTACATAGACTTATATAGGGAAACCTTTAAAAATCTTTTTGTCTGAAACCACATAATCTAGAGCTAAGATATTTGGTATGAAGCATCACCTAATATACCACTACCAGGTGTGTTCAAATAATGACCCCTGGGCCATAAATGGTCTCACCCTGGGGTTTTATGCTACTTAACATCAGAATCTGTAACACTTAAAAGGTAATTTCCTCACAGTTATTTCCCTTGTCCCATCAGCATAGCCATAAGGGACAAAGGGAGATAACTGCATTGGAGTGCTAGTATCATTCTATTTATAACTTTTTATAATAAAATGTTGAAGGTTAATCAGTGTAGCTGTTTTAGAAGGCATAGAAACATCTATCAAATTCCATTAGCAAATAACAGACCTTGATCCTATAGGAGCCACCTTATCTGGGTCTACTCTGTTTGCAGATGCATGAAAACAAGTTTATATGAGAGAAATTAAGGGTTAAATAAACAACTCCAGATCTGCAGACCAGCAGCAGTTCAAAGGTTACAGCTGCTGGGCAGTAAAATCTCTCCAGATCAATGCATGAATCTTAACTCTTTGCATGCTAGTGGTGAAACTGTGATTACCTATGCAAACAGTTTGGATCCAGATGAGAGGCTGCATACTGTGGCGTCTCATCAGGATCCAAACTGTTTGTCATCTTAACCATATTTTTGCAAAAAAATGAAAGTAAGTTTATTTTAAGAATTGAAGCAGATGACAATAACTTTTTGTTGCAGACGAAACATTAAAGGCATTTTGACCCATTAACCCCAGTGTGTGAGTGATGTTAAATGGTGTCTTCCAATGTCTCTCAAATTAGATGTGAGAGATATAGGAAAGTAACAATTCAGCCAATCAAGGAAAATGATCACCATCTAGACTTTTGATCTGGGTCCAAACCCAACTGATGTAAGTCATGGTAATGTTTAAGAAAACTGTGAAAACATGATTATGAAATGGCCCAACTGATATAAGTCATGTTAATTCTTAAGAAAACATGATAATGCATTTGCCCCCCCCCCCCCCCCTCCCCCCCTTAACAATGATAGGTGTTAAACTTACTACTGTGGATTAAGTCTGCTGCCCCAAAAAGCATCTTAAATATAACTTTTTTTTTATAAAATTTGATGACAACACATTAAAAAGTTCTAAAATGTCTGAATCTTGTATGATATTAATGAAATAACTAAGTAAATATAACTTCATTATAACAGTAGACGTAACTCTTCTCAATTTCAATTGTTAAAAATACTAATGACCCGTTTAATTGAATTATCATCAGATATTCACACCTAGAGCTAGAATTATTTCTAAACACCTATTAACCCTTAACCTGTTTGCTTTGACAAAAATTGATCTAGGACTACTCTTGTTTGCTAATGCTTAAAAAAATTGTTATTGCCATAAATAGAAGTTTTAGCTTTGAAAAAAACTGTAAAATCAAATCTATATCTTGTCAAATGTAAAAAGAGCAGACCCTGATCAGACAGCTTCTATAGCAGCCGTCTGATCTAGTCTACTCTTATTTTTAATGTGTAAAACACATTATTTCTCTGAAGAGAAGTTTTTGCTTTGACAAAAACTGTAGAATCCGATCTATATTGTGTCAAAAGAAACAGAGAAGACCCAGATCAGACAGCTTCCGTAGGAGTCGTCTGATCTGAGTCTACTCTGTTTGCTAATGCATAAAAACAGCTTTATATGAGGGAAAGGGTTAAACGATTTTTAAAGATATTCTTATTGGTCATTTCACACAAAAACTGGCATTATGTACTGCCTAACACTCTATTTGCCTATATACCTTGGTCAAGGTATAATTGCATAGCTTTATTGAAGTCATTTGAATTTCTCAAAGACCAGTTTTAGGCATTTTGAGCTAAGGCAAAAATGGCACAAGTTGTAAACAGTTTAGATCTTGGTCAACCAGTCACTTGGTATTAGTTCTGAATTCAGTTCAAGTTTATTCAGCAGTTAAAGGGTGAAAGCAGTGCACTAAGCTTATTTCATCTGCTAGAAATGTTGTCCACTGAAAAATTAACATGTCAATATACATGTATTACTGTAACTCAGGTGAGCGATATAGGGCCAATGGCCCTCTTGTTATTGGTCAATTTCGCTTTCATTATCCAATCGTTTCGTACCTTCTTCAAATAACCATCGATCGGTATCGGGTAAACGCTTTCAGTGCATTACGTTTTGAGTATTTGCAAGCATCTGATCGTAGTAGATTGCAACCATACGAGCGCGTTGAGTTTGCTGCCGATTGTCAATGATCACGCACAAATTTGAAAGAAGAAAATCGCAAGAATAACTATGCCAAAATAAAAGGTAAGCATTAAATCTTACTCGACTATCACGTTGGAAGAGGCTGGATTTCGTCAGCGTTACTTGCATGGAGTTTAAACATATTTAAACATGTTAGTGTTTATTAGATTTGCTTTCGAAATAACACGACAAAAACAGATTTGCGATATGAAACTATGGAAATTGACATGAATAACCGCCTCTTCCATTTTTCTGTGTTGACCCTTTCCCTCATATGAACGTGTTTTTACACATTTGCAAACATAGTAGACCCAGATCAGACGGCTGTAGGAGCCGTCTAATCAGGATCACCTGTTTGCTAAATGGAATTTGTTCCTTTACTTTCAATGTTCCACCTTCCGTTTTTCGTTATAATTTTTTTGTCTATGAATATTCAGTAAGTTTATTAAATTTGGAATAGAACAGGGAAAGGGTTAACCCTACTTTCTTGCCCATGTACTTTTGTTGACTGGGACTGGTCTGTGTAATTAAAAAATATTTTTGGCCCCAACTTATGAGCCCAGCAACAAGTAGTACTTACTTTTTGCAACTGAAAATGCAAAGAAGTAAGGAGAACCTATGCCAAAATTTTCAACTGCAAAATATTGAGGAGAACCTATGCCAAAATATTAAACTGCAAAATAATCTGGAGGGGGGGGGGGGGGGGACCTATGCTCATTTTCTTCTGACTTGACGCATCTATAAGCACTACTATATCGGCAGAGGTACAGCATTGATGTGTCATAAATTATGATGATTTTTTAGGATGTGTATTCTGATTAGATTGAGGTGACTGTATTTGTTACTACTATGTACTACAGTTGTAAAATAGTTATAATCCACAATGATGATTTATACCAGACAATTTGATTTTAATCTACCTGATTAATGAAACAGCAGTGTGCATTTTTCCATCATTGTATCAATTAACCTTTCCCTGTTCTTTTATTTCTAATTCCAATATCTATTGAATATTCATATGCGAAACGTTTTAAAATGGAAGGTGGAACATTGTACCCATTTTAGAAACTAAAACATCTATCAAATTCCATAAGCAAACAGAACACCCTGATATCTGATCTACTCTGTTTGCAAATGTGTGAAAACATGTTTATATGAAGGAAAGGGTTAAACATTTTGTTTGTTGCTTTACATGTACAAAAATGTTCTGATATAAATTTCAGTTCAAACATGGAGTTGGCAACACGTCAAGATGATATTCGCAAAATTGATGTGACTGCAAAGAATAAATGGAAATGGGATTGGATTGTTGATACCCCACTTCAGGACACAAATCAAAACAAGATGAGATAGCATGGTGTTCAGTATGTCAACAACAACTGAAGTATGGGTCAAGTGGGAAAAAAGCACTTTTCAAGCATTTCAAAGACATGTATAATGCAATTGTATTCTCTAGTCAATAGTCAAACAGTGATTTATTTTAGGTTCATAATGTTGTAACAATATTTGTTAATAAATGATAGAAATAGTATGCTGATGTTGTTCTTTAATGTTCTTCACAAAGAATAATGGGACATCTTCCAAATTTGAAAATAAATTTAGTCAAGTATATAGCAAGAATGAATGACTCTAGGTCCACTGAGAGCTTGTCAATTGTATTTGAAAGTGCTGAAAATCGTTTTCGGCCGGGGGGCTTCGCCCCCCTGGTCCCCCTACCAGGGCGTTGCCCCTGGACCCCTTTGGGGGCCTGAGCGGCCCCCAAACCCCTCGCCAATTCTTTTTCAGGCCTGGCATTTTGCCTCTATCAGCAGGCCTGTATAAGGATCGTAACGATAAGAGCCGAGTACATCGCCGTATACGCAACGACTCGGACAGAAATAACCGGTGCTCACGTAAAATTACTTTTTTATAACTTTGTCTCGGCACAAAAAACAACCGATGCAGCGACGAAAACAACCCATGGTTTGCATCGGTAATCGGTTACTAATGACAACCCTGTGTGCCATTATAAATATTAAACTTATTAATATTCATGATATCACTATTTCTTTCTTGAATATTCATGAAGGAAAGGGTTAATGTTATTATAGAAGGTTTTAATTGTTTTATTTATTGTTAGTCCCCCCCACTCCCCCATAAGTAAAGGGGTGTTTATTAGAGTGGGCATGTTTATTAGGGAGAATACAGTATGGCAGAGGATCACCTCAATTGGAACACTTCTGCAATGTTGGCTATGGTCACATGAACGTTTCCCCATTACAAACATTAAAAATATGGCAGCCCCCTCATTTATGGCCACAGTGCTTGTACAGTGAAACCCTGATCTTTCAAACACCTTGGGGACCATACATTTGTGATCAAATTAAGGGTGGTTTCAAAAATCCATTTCTCTATATTCGGTCGGTAGGTACAGAAATTGTTTGAACGCGAGTAATGAAACAGTTTGAGAATATTTTCATGTCATTCTGCAACCACCTTCCTAAAAGTATCTAAATAATTTATCTTCTCTACTAGAATTACAGTTTTGAGGGTTTTATCATACCTTATAAATAATGTTATAAAAATAATTATTTACATGTAAATTATTTTGAATGACAGACAGTGCAGACCTGGGTCTACGCTGTTGGCAAATGCAAATGCAAGTGCATGTGTGTCCTGTATTCAAAAGGTTAAATCAGCTGTCAAAAGGCCAAGTGTATGAAGTGAGAGAAGGTCCCAAAAGGCAAATACTATAAAGTGTCCATAATCATGCCAATTTATTGACTAGACAGCCAAACCCAACATACCGCTATATTACCTAAAGGGTTGTCATGGTAACAATCTATAAAAATTAAATATATATCATATGGCTGTATTGTGTTATACATATTTGGGTTGCTTCTGTGTTTACTGGTAAGTGTTTAGCTGGTGCAGTAAATGGAACAATTCTAGCTTCTGAAGCCATTCCTTCACTTAAAGACATTCCCTTGGCCGGCTTGGGTCTTTACAGCTAACCTGTGAAAAAGCATGCGGCACATGGTAACAGCTATAGCAGTCTGCCTGTCAAGAACCACTGGAGCGTTCCATGTGAGGCCCGTCTCTTACATTTGATGATTTGGAAATGATTTGATTGTCACTAATGCAGTGTATGTTTTTATTTTTTATTATGTCAGGGCCTCTCTAGACAGAATGAGACGGCTTGCCATATTTTGCACACTTGTATCATGCTTTTACTGTTACTTTCACGCCTATTGAGAACAATGGGGGGGGAATCATTGAATGGACCTGGGTAATGTCTTTAAGGATCAATATACATGTATACCTTACAGGGCAGGACACGAGTCACTGATGTCCTTTGCAAACAGTGCAGACCCTAAAGGAGCCCTCTCATCAGGGGGTCTGCACTGTTTGTCATGCTATGCTTTTCTTCAGAAAACATTCACCATAAGCTTGATCTGTTTGAATTTTGGGACAGTCCATTTGAAAAATTTAGTTCTGTAAGGGTTAAGGATCAATATAAAATCCAACATAGACACCAGTAAAGTATACATGTAGGAACCTTTAAATTTGAGAAGCTGGTACTGGGTACCATCATCTGTTTGATACAGAAAATACAGAAACAATGCCAGATTAGTTGTGACAATAATTAACTCTTTGTAGGCTAGAAGCGACCTTAACACCTTCCTTCATATAAACCCACTTTCATGCATTTGCAAACAGAGTAGACACAGATCAGACATCTCCTATAGGAGCTGTTTGATCAGGGTCTGCTCTGTTTCCTAATAGATTTTGAAAGACCTGTTTCTTTACTTTCTAAAATGTTCCACCTTCCATATTTCATAATAAAGATTTTGTCAATGAATATTCATAAGGTATTGAAATTTGAAATAAACACAGAACAGGGAAAGGGTTAAAGGTAATAGAAACTTGAAGAATTGAAGCAGACTGTAAGTTTAAAGGTTAAAAATTAGTTAAATTACAGTAGAACCTGTCTTTATCGACCATTAAACCGTTCCCTCATATAAACGCATTTTTCACGCATTTGCAGAGTTAGACAAAGATCAGGCGGCTCCTATAAGAGATGATAATGGTCGGTCTGTTTGCTTTTGACAAGATACAGATCTGATTCTACAGATTAATTGTTATAATGGCACATGGACACATGAATTTTAACTATGGCAGAAACTGTATAAGCAAACAAAGCAAACCCTGATTAGATGGCTCGTACATGAGCAGTCTGTTCTAGGTCTACTCTGTTTGCAAAGGCATAGAAAGGAAGTAAAGGGTTTACTGTTGCAATACATATAACAAGAGGTACCCTACTTGCCCCAAGTATTTGGGCAGACAAACTTGGGCAAATAGTATAGACCCTGAAAAAGCAGTTTGATCTGGCTCAACACTATTTGCTACTTTGTCAGTCTTATATTCTAGTGTTATAGTGTTCACTTTCACTCACTGGTATCAAAAAAGCGCCAAAATGACTATTTCAGCTTTAAAACCCTATTGAAAGATGATCAGACTGGGTGTTTTAGTATTTCTGGTAATTCCTGTTAATATATATTCAAGATCAGAATATTGAACAAGAGGGCCAGAATGGCCCTGATATCCCTCACCAGACACTCAGGAGAATATTTTCAAAGTTTTCACTGTATGTTTCCATAGAAAACTAGCCGGTCCTGGGGCAGGGCCAATTTTGACCCCAGGAGCATAATTTATATAACTTTTGTAGAGGACCTACATATGATGCTTAGTGGGCCAAATATGTAAGCTGAGAACCTTCCAGTTTCAGGAGAAGAATTTCGAAGTTTTCACTATATGTTTCTATTGAAAACTGGCCACCCCTTGGGCGGGGCCAATTTTGACCCCAGGGCCATAATTTATATAATTTTTGCAGAGGACCTGAACATGATGCTATGTGCGAAATATGAAAGCTGAGAACCTTCCAGTTTCAGAGGAGAAGATTTTCAAAGTTTTAACTGTATGTTTCTATCGAAAACTGGCCACCCCTGGGGTGGGCCAAAATTTTGACCCCAGGGGCATAATTTATACAAATTTTGTAGAGGACCTGAACATGATGCTATGTGCCAAAAATGAAAGCTGAGAACCTTCAGGTTTCAGAGAAGAAGATTTTCAAAGTTTTCACTATGTTTCTTTTGAAAACTGACTATCCTTGGGGAGGGGCCAATTTTGACCCCAGGGGCATAATTTATATAACTTTTGTAGAGGATCTGAACATGATGCTATGTGTCAAATATGAAAGCTGAGAACCTTCATGTGTCAGAGGAGAAGATATTCAAAGTTTTACTATATGTTTCTATAGAAAACAAGGCACCCCTAGGGCGGGGGCCAATTTTGACCCCAGGGGCATAATTTATATAACTTTTGTAGAGGACCTAAACATGATGCTATGTGCCAATTTGCCAAATATGAAAGCTGAGAGCCTTCCAGTTTCAGGAGAAGAATTTTAAAGTTGTCACTATATGTTTCTATGTAAAACTTGCCATCCTTGGGGCGGGGCCAATTTTGACCCAAGGGGCATAATTTATTTACAGTAACTTTTGTAGAGGACCTGAACATGATGCTATGTGCCAAATATGAAAGCTGAGAACTTTCCAGTTTCAGAAAAAGATTTTCAAAGTTTTACTATGTTTCTATAGAAAACAAGGCACACCTGGGGGCCGGCCAATTTTGACCCCAGGGGCATTATTTATATAACTTTTGTAGAGTACCTACAGATGATGCTATGTATCAAAGATGAAAGCTGAGAACCCTGTAGATTCAGAGCAGAAGATTTTTAAAGGTTAAATTGTTGACGATGGACATCCAGCGATCACAAAAGCTCATCCTGAGCACAAAGGTGCTCTGGTGAGCTTAAAAGGAAGGCCTAAAACACTTGGCAGGAAACATTAAGTAAGGCATCATAAATGGACAGTTGGATACTACAAGTAAATTTAAGTCATAAAGAATTGAAGACTATTTGGTGTAGCACAAAATGCAGATCTTGATCTGATAAGCTCTTTGAAGAATCATCTGATCTGGGTCTACACTATGTCTCTGTTCATACATATATCATGTTAGGGGTACATGAATAATGCTGAACATAATCAATGATTATCTGTATCAAGACAATCACTGCAAAGGAATGAGACAATGTTACAGGGAGATAACTCCAAAATTATTTTTCATATGTATGATAGCAGAAATAAACTCCCTTGCATGACTCTTTGAATAATGGTGGATAATTTGTAAGTGCAAACTGTTTGGATCCAGATGAGATGCTTACTATCTGGAATTGTAACAGACATCAATTTTGCAGATGGCATTACTTTAGCATGGAGTTCTTTTCCATGAATTAATTTGCATTGCTAGGAAATGTAAATGTTGGATACAGTATTCACATTTACATCTGATTAACTCTTTCGCTGCCAAATGTTATCGTCTGCAAACTTTGTCGTCTGCTACTATTTTTATTTTTCTTCATTTTTGTTTCAAGAAACAGTCACCCAGTAACAAACAATTTGGATCCTAATGAGACTCGGCGTCTCATCTGGATCCAAACTATTTGCATAGGTAATTAAAGATTCGACATAGGCAGCAAAAGAGTTCAAGCAAGTGGACGGGAATTTGTAGACACAGATCAGAGGGTTCTTGCATCAAGTCTGTCACCAATATGAAGGTGCCATGTTCAAAAGTGCGTGGCAGACCAAGAAAGTCATGGTCAGACTGCCTAAAGGCTGATAATTTAGCGTATACAGCCTTGGTGACCTCGATACACTCGACAGAGCTACATGGAGATCACGTGTTAGACGAACTAACCGCCTGCTGCCTACCCCAGGTGCTGGGACACCCGCAGCAGATGACAAATAATATCAGGATCAAGTAAAGTCAAGTCAAGTCCTTAAGAGCAGCTCTCTGATGTTCATCATTCAAAATCTAGCAAACTTAACCTTTACAGTGTGGGACACAAGTCACTAATGTCCTTTACAAACAGTGGAGACTCTGAGCCCTCTCATCAGGGTCTACACTGTCATGTTACACTTTTCTTTAGATAAATCCCTAAATGTTCACCATAAGTTTGACCCGTTTGGATTTTGGAATAGTCCATTTAAAAATTTAGCGTTGTAAGGGTTAAGCCTTTCAAACTGAATCAATCTATGGTTAAACATGATTGATGGACTATTCTATTTTGACTATTCAGCATTCAATCAGGTAATGAGTTACTACATCAGGGCTCAAACTAGATCGAGATCAATTTGAGAGAAAAAGTCTCCCTAACCCGCAGCTCACTTCTCTCTGTTTTGAGCAGAGAGAGAAGTTTGAATATATAGAACATAAAAATTATGGAAAGATACAAAATCAGGACCAAAACGTCTCCCTGAATCCCACACAAACTTCTCCCTGATAGAGAACTCAAGCTTGAACCCTGTACATGCATGTGTTGGGCAAGAAGATTTGAGCCCCTTTTCTAATGCAGGCGTCTCTTCATATCTTGAAACACAGCAAACCCAGATCAGAAGGTTTCTGTTACTAAGGAGCCTTCTGATCTGGACCTGATCTGTTTACCTATGGAGTACAGATCTGATTCTACAATTTGTAAAATGGCCAAAAGCAGTTCATGAGTTCATGTGGTAAACAGGTGACCAAAAAGTATGGGTCAAAATTTTCCATTTCATTTCTAGCAGATGTCTCATATAAATGTTTTTTCATGCCTTTGCAAACAGTACAGACCAAGATTGATGGCTCCAGTAGGAGTCATCTGATCTCAGGGTTTGCTCTGTCCATTCATGACATTCTAATAGATCTGACTCTGCAGTTTTTGCCAATATAATCCCGTGTACATATGCTATTATAAACATTAACAACTATTCATGATGTCATTATATCTTACATGAATAATTAACTGAGAAAGGCTTAAGTGCAATTTCATATAGCCATATATACTTCCTACTCCTTCTAAACTAATTAACCCTTACTGTGCAGGACACAAGTCACTAATGTCCTTCGCAAACAGTGTAGACCGAGATGAGAGGGCTGACCTAGAGGAGCCCTCTCATCAGTGTCTGCACTGTTGGTCATGTTACACTTTTCTTTACAAAAATTCTTACATATTCACCATAAGCTTGACCTGTTTGAAGATTGGAGTAGTCCATTTGAAAACTCAGTGTTGTACTAAGGGTTAAGGCAGGACTATAGACATTGTCCAGAACTAGGCTACAGAGTCAAACAAAGCTAACAGAAGATCAATCATGATAGAAAACAGGGACAGTTATCATACCCTTTACAAGGCTTTGGATGAAACTGTGATACAACCTGGGAAACTGTAAAAACAGTTTGGAAGCTGATGAGGAACTCAGTGTCTGATCTCAAGACACGATTAAACTAGTCCCTTTTTATTAGAAAAAAAATAGAAAGGGAAGAGAAATTAACATGAGAGTTGTAGAAAATGGCAGTTTTTTGCAGATTATAGTTTTGTTCAACATGAAAAATATCTAGCGCCCTGCAGACAGTTTTCTTTTAACCTTTAACCTGATAGATTGATGCCTTTGCAAACAGCAGGAGCCCTCTGATCAGGGTCTGCTCTGCTTGCTTATGGAATAATATTGATCAAATTTTACAGTTTCTGCCATGGCTAAAAGTTCTTGTGTTCATATGCCAAAATAAAATTCAGATTATAAAATATTATTATCATAAAGGTGACCTTTGATCCTGAAGGATGATATTGACATGTTACCCCTCAAAACGTGCAGCTTCATGAGATACACCTGAATGCCAAATATCAAGTCTCTGTCTCCACTGGTTCAAAAGTTATGGCCAATTGGCAATACTAAAGTTGTTGATTTGACCTATGTTTTTGACCTCTGACCTTCAAGGATGACCTTGACCTTGACATCTTACCCCTCAAAATGTGCGACTTTATGAGATACATATGCGTGCCAAATATCAAGTCTCTATTTCTACAGATTTAAAAGTAATGCACAATGTTAAAGTCAGTGATTAGACCTACATGTATATATTTGACCTCTTGAAGGATGACCTTGACCTTAACATGTCACCCCTCAAAATGTGCGGCTGTACAAGATACATATGCATGTGAAATATCATGTCTCTATCTGTACTGGCTCAAAAGTTATGACCAATGTTAAAGTTGCTATCAAACAAACAGACAGACAGACATACAGACAGCGCAAAAACAATATGCTCCCCAGATCAGATCTGGGGGGCATAAAAACAATTGAAGGAAAGTTCAATCTGAAACTTAAAAGCAGACCCCAAAACAGTTAACTCTTTCCCTGTTCTATATTTAGTCCATACCCCTTTCCATGTACTGTTTATTTCAATACCTACTAAATATTCATGGACAAAATAGTTATATGTAAATATGAAATATGGAAGGCGGAACATTGTAGCCATTTGAGAAACTAAAGAAACATATCTATCAAATTCCGTTAGCAAACAGAGCAGACCCTGACCAGAGGGCTCCAACAGGAGGTGTCTGATCTGGGTCTATTCTGTTTGCTAAGGCATTACCCCTTTTCCCGTTCAATATTCATGCAAAAACTAGAACTTCGCATTTCCATATAAACTGTGTAAGTATGGGGAAGATCAGATGAAAACTATTTGATTTGGAGAGCAAATTTTGACTGAATCAAGGCCCATAACTCAGAGGTCTCTGATGCTATTTGACAGGTAATCAAACATGGTCAAGATATTGCACCTATAAACATTTTCTGCAAGTTTGGTGACGATCAGATAAAAATTATTTGAGTTAGAGAGTGGACAAGGCTAAAACGGCCAATTTTGACTGAATCAAGGGCCATAACTCCGAGGTGTCTAAAGCGATTTGACTGGTAATCAAGCTTGGTCAAGATTTTGCACCTATAAACATTCTCTGCAAATTTGGTGAAGATTAGATGAAAAGAGCTGAAAAGGCTAAAACGGCCAATTTTGACTGAATCAAGCGCCATAACTCAGAGGTGTATAATGCGAATTAGGTGGTAATCAGACTTGGTCAAGATTTTACACCTATGAACATTCTCTGTAAGTTTGGTGAAGATCAGATGAAAACTGTTTGAGTAAGAGAGCAGACAAAAAAAAGTGTGACGGACCGACTGACTGACTGACGGACTGACTGACAGACGGACAGGGTGATTACTATAGGGCATCCACACGAAGGTGTGGGGCACTAAATATTGACATCACAAATATTTATTAGCTGAATATTTATAAGGGAATATGTACACATGATGTTTTTGCTCAGGCAGATATGGTTAAATCAGATATATATTATACCATAAGCAAACAGAACAGACCCTGATCAGACAGCTCCTATAGGAGCCGTCTGATCTGGGTCTACTCTGTTTGCAAATGCTTGAAAGGCGTTTATATGAGAGAAATGGTTAAAAGGCATATTTATAGAGTAAAAATACTTATAGCTAACAATCAGCTTCTCTGTTAATATCAGAACACCTTTGTTGACTCTGAAGCCCAGATCAATGACAGACTGCAGAACCATCCTACTGAAAATCATGGAAGAATAGAAAACGCCTCCACAAAACATTTCAATCAACTTGAGACCGCATAATCATACTTTGCAAATACAGTAGAGCCTCTATTAAGCAACAACTTCAGGATTGAAACATTAGGTTCTATAACCATTTCCCTCATAGTAACATCCTTTTACACCTTTGCAAACTGAGCAGACCCAGATCAGGCAGCTCCTGTAGGAAACCATCCGTAAAATTCCACAGGAACATTTCAGGCCTTGCACGGACAAGTGGATACGTAGGTGGGAAAAGTCTGTATCATGTAAAGCAGAATACTGTGAAAAGATGTAACATTTAACTATTTTGCAGATGCAATATTTCCTTCATGAGAAAGTTGTCCCGCCCAATGTTACATGACATTGCCCCGCTCAACGTTACCCGACGTCACCATAGTGACTGAGGATTTTGCATCTGAGTAATTTGTATCATATTTTCTATTTGAGCTGTCTGCTCTGGGTGTACTCATATTGCAAAAGCATCAAAAGTCATATTCCACCAGGGACAGAAATCAAATATTGTTCAAGTGAGCAAGTGAAAGAGTCTCAATATTATTCTCACACACAATAAATTGGTGGTTTTTTTTTATTAATTAAACAAGTTCCTTGTTTCACTGATTTGTAATTACTTTTGCAATCAATTTAAAGTTACAGTACAACCCCTCTAAACCGGAATTCTAGTAGAGAAGAATTTACAATCCTTTTGGCAGATGGCTGCTTAATGCAGGGTGAGTCATGCAGAAAGCTCCTAGAGGAGCTTTCTGCATGACTTTCACCCTGCGTTATGCTGCCACCTGTATCCAAGACCGATGATTTATACTAATTTAATATCCGGTTTAGATGGGTTTACTGTACAACTACGACGGTCTCTCATCAAGACTAAATCTGTTGGACACTGTAACTGAATCTTTTATGTTTTTGAATGCTGATTTTTTCAAAATAGGGTGTTCCATCCTTGTTTCTACCCCTTACAGTTCTGAACAAAAGTCACTAATATCCTTTACAAACAGTGTAGACCCAGATGAGAGGGCTCCTAGAGGAACCCTCTCATAAGGGTCTGAAAGTTTTTGTCATGTCACCACTTTTCTTTAGAAAAATCCCTAAATATTCACCAAACGATTGACCTGTTTGAATTTTAGAATAGTCCATTTGAAAATTCAGTGTTGTGAGGGTTAACCCTTTACTCCATGAATATTCATGTAAGAAATAATGACATAATGAATAATTATAATGGCACATGAACACAAGAAAATGGCCATGGCAGAAACTGTAGAACCATATCTATATTTCGAGGGCTTGGTGCAAAACTATTGTAACTCCTTGTGAAGGTCAAGGAGTTACAATAGTTTTGTACCAAGCCCTCGAATTTTGTTTCATAAGCAAACAGGGGAATTCTGTGATTTCTGGATGAAATCACAGAAATAATTTCAGAAACTAAACAATGGTATACTTGTCCAAATGCCTTTCTGTTTACATTGAGTTTGGTACTTGAAGAATGTAGGACATATTGAGGCTGAAATCATGGAAAGAACTGTGTAACATTCACTGTAAATTGCTGAGTTTTGAAGCTGTCTGATCTAGGTCTATTTTGTTTGGTTGTGAAAGTTTGCTTGTGAAATTGTATAGATCTGATTCTACAGTTTCTCCCATGGCCAAAATTGCACAATTTTAAGAACCCATAGAAAATTCAGCTTATAAACATCCATGACTGTCATTATTTCTTACATGAATATTCATCAGGAAAAGGATTAATTAAAGGGTAGATCATTTTACTCACATTTAGCATTCACAGGGCAGTGTCTATTCTAGGGAGGGGATGGGGAGTTTTACCCCCCAAAAAAAACAACTCTCCCCCCATATTTTTCATGGGTGGGGGGAATTTTCTATACAGATAAACAAGGCTAATTCGCTTAAATTGGTGTGATGTCTGAATTTTAGTCAAATTCAGCCCGTATTTTCAAATCCTGGAATAGACACTGCAGGGTAGAATTACTTCATACCAAAGACTTTTCAATATTTCTTCAAACATGAGCATGGAATAACTCAACTTTTTCTTTTGCAAAACAAGAAGACACGCTTAAAATACATCTTCAAACGCAGCCTACAGAAATCACTCCCAAGTTACAGTCTCAGAAATCCAATAATTGGCGCACTAGAGATGTAAATGTAACTGTAGAATGGCTTTACGTGTAAAATATTTAAATCGGATTCAATACCTCAGAGCTGTCAACATCAAAGTGGCTGCCATAAAAGTTATCATGCTACTGCATCCATGTAAAAAGATAATTCAATGCTTGATCCAAATCTCTAATTCCTCAGTGAAACCATATGCAGTCACTTATGATCTCTTTACTCCATAAACACGCTTTTCCATGCCTTTGCAAATAGAGTAGACCCATATTAGACGGCTCCTGTAGAATCAGTCTGATCAGGGTCTGCTCTGTTTGCTAATGGCATAATATATATTTCTACACTTTCTATGTTAAATATTCCTGTGTTCATGTACATGTATCATTAAACAAATACAGCTAATTAATATGCATGATGTCATTTCTTCTTACATGAATATTCATGGTGTAACCAGTTAAAATCACCCAAGCGTCCATTCTTATGAGTATCGGCAACAAGATCGGATTAGGCAGAGACTTACTGAAAACAGTGTGCCCTGATCGTTCTATCTACAGCCTTCGAGTTTGGACGAGTAACTTGGTACCTAATCAAGACACAAATTGTTTCCCCCCATGAACTTGAGAATTGACTACTGCATGAATATTCATGGACTGAAATCTATAATAACACATAAACAAGGATACCTTGGACAGCTCCTTCAACTTTAGAATTAGATCTATACTATTGCAGAAGCAAATTGAGCAGGGTCTGCTGGAGTTATATAGATCTAAAGTTGAAGGAGCTGGAGTTATATAGATCTAAAGTTGAAGGAGCTGTCTGATCTTGGTCTACTTTGTTTGCAAGGCTGCCAAAAGTTGTCTGTATGAGGAAAAGTGTTAAGCTCTCAGAGGACTTTATTGTAAGACATATATGCCACAATCCACTGCAGTCAGCCTATAATTTTGACCAGCCTGACCTTGAAGTGTGACCTTGACCTCAAAATCACTAGGGATCATCTACTCATCATGACTACCTCACTATCAGGCATGAAGACTTCTAAATATAAAAGCTGAGAGCCTTCTTCTTTCAGGAGAAGATTATCAAAGTTTTCACTATAATTATGTTTCTATCGAAAACTGGCCACCCCTGGGCCAGGGCCAATTTTGACCCCAGGGGCATAACTTATAAAACTTTTGTAAAGGATCTGAACATGATGCTATGTTGTAGAGGACCTCTGAACATAATGCTTTGTGCCAAATATGAAAGCTGAGAACCTTACACTTTCAGGAGAAGATTTTTCAAAGTTTTCACTATATGTTTCTTTTGAGAACTTGCCACCCCTGGGGCGGTGCCAATTTTAACCCCAGGGGCATAATTTATATAATTTTGTCGGGAACCTGAACATGATGCTATGTGCCAAATATGAAAGCTGAGAACATTCCTGTTTCAGAGGAGAATATTTTCAAAGTTTTACTATATATTTCTATTGAAAATTTATAAGGCACCCCTGGGCGGGCCAATTTTGACCCCAGGGGGCATAACTTATATAACTTTTGTAAAGGATCTGAACATGATGCTATGTGCCAAATATGAAAGCTGAGAACCTTCCAGTTTCAGAGGAGAAGATTTTTACTATATGTTTCTATAGAAAACTGGCCACCCCTGGGATGGAGCCAATTTTGACCCCAGGGGCATAATTTATATAACTTTTGTAGACCTACAGATGATGCTATGTACCAAAGATGAAAGCTGAGAACCCTGTAGATTCAGAGGAGATTTTTTAAAGGTTAAAATTGTTGACGACGGACGACACATGCCGACGGACGACGGATATCAGGTGATCACAAGAGCTCACCCTGAGCACTTTGTGCTCTAGGTGAGCTTAAAAGAAAACACAATAAAAGAGTCTCTACTAAGGAATTTCTCTCTGATTTGTCATTTGTTATGTTGTTGTATTTTTCTTCACAAACATGTATCTTATTCATTTTTAACCCTTTACTCCATGAATATTCATGTAACAAATAATGGCATCATGGATATTAACTAGATTAATTGTTATAATAGCACATGAATTTTTAGCAACTGAAAGAAACTTTAGAATCATATCTATATTATATCATAAGCAAATAGAGCAAACCCTTATCAGATGGCTCCTATAGGAGCCTTCTGATCTAGGTCTACTCTGTTTGCAATTAGACATATTTTTTGTGGAGTAAAGGATTAATCCAAATCTCACAGATAGTAACATGAAGTGACATGTCGCAGTGAATCTGTACTTACAAATGCAACTAATTTGGATCCAGGTGTGATGCAGAGTAAATCCATGTCTCATTAGCAGCCAAACTCTTTAGACTAGAAATGGAAGAAAAATATATCTCAGAATTTCATCAGACAACAATTTTAGCATACAATTATTATCACTGTTCACATTAACCCTTTCCTTCATGAATATTCATATAAGAAATAATGATATTATGAATATTAAACAGATGCATTTATATACATTTACATGTAACTGCATATAAACACAGGAAATGTAGAATCAGATCCATGTTATATCTCATAAGCAAACAGAGCAGACCCTGATCAAATAGATCCTCTGGGTCTACTCTGTTTTCATGGGTGTTAAAACATGTACCTATGGAGTAAAGGGTTAACCCGTTCCTCCATATATACGCCTTTCTATGCCTCTGTAAAAATCACCTATTGAAACCATTGTGATAAATAGAGCATTTGCTCCTATAGGAGCAAATGCTCTATAATTTATCACAATGGTTTCAAACTACAAAATTCTAAAATGTTCCTTTCTAGTTCGTGCTGACCTTTTTGGTAGATTTATTCAAAGAGGCTGGGTCTAAAAATAGCCTATGAGGGAATGGGTTAAAGGTAACAACATGAATTATTTTTATAGGCATTTTATTTTCATCATCCAGAGTAATATTGACATTTTCATCCAATACAGTAAAATCCCTCTAAACTGGATGTTAAATTTAGTATAAATATCGGTCTTAAAGACAGGTGGCAGCTTAATGTAGGGTGAAAGTCATACTGGAAGCTCCTAGAGGAGCTGTCTGCATGAATTTCACACTACATTAAGCAGACACCTGCCTAAAAGTATCTAAACTCTTCTCTACTAAAATTCTGGTTCAGATGTTTTTTACTGTACACTGTTCAAGGAGACAGGTCTTTCAAGAGATTGAGAAAGGAATTCTCTATAATAAACAGGAGAACATATTGATAATGGAACACAATAGGCTGGAAAAGATCGACTGTACATTTCATAGTACAAAAGGGAATTAGATGCTGTGAATGGAATACTCCAGGAGAATGTGTATGGCAACAGATACAGCAAAACCTCACACATTCAAACACTCAAATAAATATCATCATCATTTTCGCGGTTTCTAAGACAGATGGCAGCTTAATGCAGGGAGCAAAGCATACATAAAGCTCCTCTGGGAGATTTCTGTATGGCTTCCACACTACATAAAGTAGTCATCTGCCTATAAATGTTTGTTTTTCTTCACTAAAAGTTAAAATTAACAAGGTGTTACTGTTACACTTTCATATCTGAATCTGATTCGAGAATACAGCAAACAATAGACCACTGTTACGAGATTTCCTACTAAATTTCTCCATTGTTCAAACAACTAAGTTCATAAATGAATGAGATTTTGATATATAACTCAAAAACAATGGATACAATCCTTACAAATTTTCTATAGGCAAGGCACTGCTTTCATTAATCCTTTCCTTTCATATAAATGCATATTCAATCATTTGCAAAGAGAGTAGACCCAGATCAGATGGCTCTTAGTGGAGTAGTCTGATCAGGGTATGCACTGTTTGCTAATGGAATTTGATAGATTGTTTTTTTAGTTTCTAATATTGGTTACAATGTTCCGCCTTCCTTATTTCACTGTATCTCTTTTGTCTATGAATATTCAGTAGGTATTTAAAATTGGAATAATTACTGAAAAGGGAAAGGGTTAAACATCTGAAAGGCATGCTAAAAATGAGATTTTTGTTTAACCCTTTCCCTCATATAAACGTGTTTTCATGCATTTGCAAACAGAGTAGACCCAGATCAGACAGCTCCTAGAGGAGCCGTCTGATCAGGATCTGCTCTGTTTGCTTATAGAATTTGATAGATCTGTTTCTTTGTTTTCTAAAATGTCTACAATGTTCCACCTTCCATATTTCTTTGTAACTTTTTTGTCCAGGAATATTCAGTAGGTATCAAAATTTGTAATAAACATAGAACAGGGAAAGGGTTAAGACCTAGAGGTGTTTTCAAGTAGCTGTAACTCAAAAACATACATGTATACCATCCAGAGCAACTCAAAAACATACATGTATACCACCCAGAGCAACTCAAATACCATCCAGGCTCCAAAGCATACTCAAATACAAAAATAATCTTTTCTCCACTTACCTCTATGTTGTGACCACTCTTTAGAATCCTCTCGGAGAGACAATTCTAAAGAGTGATCACAACAAAAGGTTTAGTGGAGAATAAAGAAGTTATTCTTGAAAATGTTTTAATTTATGCATCTTATCTGGACCTCTACAATCCTTACAAATTTTCTGTAGTCAAAGTGCTGCTTTCTCTAAATATCTCAAACTCATGCTAAAAAATGAGATTTTTGTCAAAGACAAGAGGTGTTTTCAAGTGGCTTTCACTAACAAGTCTGGGCAAATCTCATCTCAGCAAATGAGAATTTGCAATGCAATGCCTGAGACAGCCAACTACAAAATGTCATGGATTTGTCTCAAGTCTAAAATGGCAATATTCAAAAGGTTCTGCATTTTCTTGAAAAGTCTAATGAAAGGCAAATTGAGTAATGTCTTGACTGACACAAATTAAATGAAAGAGACAGAGACAAAAAAGCAAGTTTGCTGGAATTTGAGATTTTATGAAACTAGAAAGGAGTTCTTTGGAACACTTGTGTTGCCTGCCTGCATACTGACCCTCTTCCCAACAATTATAAACTTGACACAATTGCAATACATGTATACATGTAAATGGGTGTAACATAAATCCAGCTATGATGCTACTTAACTTGGAGCATGATCAATATGTAAGAAGTGTGAAACTAAGACAAAACAATAATGACAATAATGACCAAAGTGTAAAATGTGAAGTTCAAATTTAATGGCATCAGTAGAGTAGGACTTATTGGCCGGACAAATAAAATGTAACAAGAGGGCCAAGATGGCCCTTAATCGCTCACCTGATTACCATAGATTTAAGATTTTTGCTGGGTAGCCCATGTGTAGGGCCAATATTGACCTTAGGGACAATATTTGAACAATGTTGATAGTGGATCATGAGCAGTAGTTCTGCAGAACAAGATTTTCAAAGATTTAGTATATTGATTTTATCAAGATTGAGCTAAAAATGTGCCCTCTAGAGTAATTTTTCTAAGATTTGACCTAGTGACCTACTTTTTATTCCAACCCAACCCATGATCACACTCAACCTTGGTATCACCAAGACAAACACTCTGAGCAAGTTTGAGGAAGACTGGGTTAAAATGTGGCCACAGGAGTGTAAACTAGATTTTTCTAAGATATGACCCAGTGACCTACTTTTTGACCTCACATAACCCACTTTCAAACATGTCCAAGATTTTATTAGGACAATCAATCTGGCCAATTTTCATGAAGATTTGGCTATAAATGTGACCTCTAGAGTGTTCACAAGGTTTTCCTACTATTGACCTAGTGACCTAGTTTTTAACCCCACATAACCCACTTTCAAACCTGTTTGAGATTTTATCAAGACAATCATTATGACTAAGTTTCATGAAGATTAGACAAAAAATGTGACTACTAGAGTGTTCACAAGGTTTTTCTACTGTTTGACCTAGTGACCTAGTTTTTAACCCCACTTGACCCACTTTCGAACTTGTCCGAGATTTTATCAAGACATTCATTCTGACCAAGTTTCATGAAGATTGGACTAAAATTACGACCACTAGAGTGTTCCCAAGGTTTTTCTACTGTTTGATCTAGTGACCTAGTTTTTTACCCCACGTAACCCACTTTTCAAACTCCTCCGAGATTTTATCAAGACAATCATTCTGACCCAGTTTCATGAAAATTGGGCTAAAAATGTGACCTCTAGAGGGTTCACAAGGTTTTCCTACTATTTGATCTAGTGACCTAGTTTTTGACCCAACTTGACCCACTTTCGAACTCGTCCGAGGTTTTATCAAGACATTCATTCTGACCAAGTTTCATGAAGATTGGACTACAATTGTGACCACTAGAGTGTTCACAAGCAAATTGTTGACGACGCACGCCGGACATTCAAGTCTCCCAAAAGCTCACCCTGAGCTTTGCTCAGGTGAGCTAAAAAGGGTAATAACTCCAAAAATACTGAAGCTAGAGCTATGGACCTTGTGCATGACACTTCCTCTCATCAAGACTGTTCCATGTGTGTAGTTTGATTTCAATGGCATCAGTAGAATAGAACTTATTGGCTGGACAAAAAAAAATGTAAAAATGGAAATAACTCCAGAAATACTGAATCTAGTGTTATGGACCTTGTGCATCACACTTCCCCTCATCAATCCTGTTCCATGTGTGATGTTTGGATTCAATGGCATCAGTAGAAGAGGACTTATTGGCCGGACAAAAAAATGAAATACAAGAGGGCCAAGATGGCCCTTAATCGCTCACCTGATTACCATAGATTTAAGATTTTTGCAGGGTAGCCCATGGGTAGGGTCAATATTGACCTTAGGGACAATATATGAACAATGTTGATAGTGGATCATGAGCAGTGGATCATGAGCAGTGGTTCTGCAGAACAAGATTTTCAAAGATTTAGTATATTGATTTTATCAAGACAATGATTCTGACCAATGAAGATTGGGCTAAAAATGTGCTCTCTAAAGTAATTTTTCTAAGATTTGACCTAGTGACCTATTTTTTATTCCCACCCAACCCATGATCACACTCAACCTTGATATCACCAAGACAAACACTCTGAGCAAGTTTGAGGAAGACTGGGCTAAAAATGTGGCCACTGGAGTGTAAACTAAATTTCTCTAAGATATGACCCAGTGACCTACTTTTTGACCTCACATAACCCACTTTCAAACGTGTCCAAGATTTTATTAGGACAATCATTCTGACCAATTTTCATGAAGATTTGGCTATAAATGTGACCTCTAGAGTGTTCACAAGGTTTTTGTACTATTTGACCTAGTGACCTAGTTTTTAACCCCACATAACCCACTTTCAAACTCGTTTGAGATTTTATCAAGACAATCATTATGACTAAGTTTCATGAAGATTGGACTAAAATTGTGACCACTAGAGTGTTCACAAGGTTTTTCTACTGTTTGACCTAGTGACCTAGTTTTTAACTCCACTTGACCCACTTTCGATCTCGTCCGAGATTTTATCAAGACATTCATTCTGACCAAGTTTCATGAAAATTGGGCTAAAAATGTGACCTGTAGAGGGTTCACAAGGTTTTCCTACTATTTGACCTAGTGACCTAGTTTTTGACCCAACTTGACCCACTTTCGAACTCGTCCGAGATTTTATCAAGACATTCATCCTGACCAAGTTTCATGAAGATTAGACTACAATTGTGACCACTAGAGTGTTCACAAGCAAATTGTTGACGACACACGACGCACACCGCACGACGGACGACGGACATTCAAGTCTCCCAAAAGCTCATCCTGAGCTTTGCTCAGGTGAGTTAAAATGGGCCAGAATGGCCCTGATATCGCTTACCAGACAATCAGAGGAGAAGATTTTCAAAGTTTTCACTATATATGTTTCTATAGAAAACTAGCTGGCCCTGGGGCGGGGCCAATTTTGACCCCAGGGGCATAATTTATAAAACTTTTGTAGAGGACCTGAACATGATGCTATGTGCCAAATATGAAAGCTGAGAACCTTCCAGTTTCAGAGGAGAAGATTTTCAAAGTTTTCACTATATGTTTCTATTAAAAACTGGCCACCCCTGGGCAGAACCTTTCAGTTTCAGAGGAGAAGATTTTCAAAGTTTCTATTGAAAACTGGCCACCACTGGGGCAGGGCCAATTTTGACCCCAGAGGGCATAACTTATATAACTTTTGTAAGGGACCTGAACATGATATTATGTGCCAAATATGAAAGCTGAGAACCTTCCAGTTTCAGAGGAGAAGATTTTGAAGGTTTTACTATATGTTTTCTATAGAAAACAAGGCACCCCTGGGGCGGGGCCAATTTTGACTGCAGGGGCATAATTTATATAACTTTTGTAGAGGACCTGAATATGATGCTATGTGCCAAAGATGAAAGCTGAGAACCCTGTAGATTCAGGAGAAAATTTTTAAAGGTTCAAATTGTTGACGACGGACAACGGACGCTGATGGACGACGGACATCAGGCGATCACAAAAGCTCACCCTGGGCACTTTGTGCTCTGGTGAGCTAAAAAGGGGAATAACTCCAAAACTTTTGAAGCTAGAGTTATGGACCTTAAGCATGACAAGTCATGCCTGTTCCATGTGTGAAGTTTGAATTCAATGGTATCATTAGAGTAGGAGATACAGGCTGGACAAGAAGAGTGTGACGACGACCACAACGACAACGAAGACAACGACGGACAAAGTGATCCCTATGTGTCTGCCATGCTTCGCAGGCGACACAAAAATTGAGCCAGGGCTTGAATACACTATCATGATCTAGGAATCCAACCTAAAAGTTATTCTAAAACATGTTTGGTTGAATTAAAAGAGCAGACCTCGATCAGATGGCTCCAGGGGGAGCTGTCTGATCTTGGTCTACTATGATTGTTTGCCTAAGGCATGAAAAAGCATTTTATGTGAAGAAACGGTTTATGTAACTGTTTTTGTAGGTTTTCACAATTTGCCACTTACATGTATATATAAAGAATCAAATGTTTCCCAAAAATGTATCCAACAAATGTGCCTCTATTCTAATAACATGGCAGTACATGTGTAGGTCAATGCATTATGAGCAATGTTATGTTTGCAAAGGCATCAAAAGGAATCTATACAAGGTACAGGGTTATATGAGGGTTATACGACAGAGTTATATGAGGGACAATCAATATTATATTAGAGGAGCCCTCTCATTATGGTCTGCACTGTCTGTCATATTACACTTTACTTGTGAAAAATCCCTAAATATTCACCATATTAGCTTGACCTGTTTGAATTTAAGAATAGTCCATTTGAAAATTCAGTGTTGCAAAGGTTAACAGCAGACGACAATTTTTGTAGACAACAATCATAAAGTGAGCAAGGAGATAAATAATGGCAGCTGTCTTACTCATTTCTGAAAAATTTGAATTGTATTCTTCTTTTGGAACGCAGTAAAATTCCTCTAAACCAGACTTTAAGATTTGAACGTCCAATTTACAGCAGTTTTACTGGTCTGAATTTACTGCTTTTGTAAGACCTAGCATAATGTCACTTTCTTCCCACGAGTAACTCTTTGAGTTTTAGAATTAACTAAAAGACACACATGATGGTGTCTCTAACATGTACAGTAAAACTCTCTACACTGGAGTTCTAGTTGAGGAGAATTTTGACACTTTTAGGCATGTGGCTGCTTAATCCAGGGTGAAAGTCATGCAGAAAGCTCCTAGAGGAGCTTTTTGCATGACTGTCAACCTGCATTAAGCTGCCATCTGGCTCAAAGACTGATATTTTATATTAAACTGAACGTCCAGTTTAGAGGGGTTTTACTGCACTGATTAATTATGGTCCTCATTTTATAGGTGCTGGCACTGTTATCACAATGTATGATGACAAAATTGTCGCCTTCTTCGGCCTTCAATTTACTAAAGTTACTCTTCTGGTTTCAAATGAATTCCACAGTCTTCAACGAATTTGATTATAAAGTGAAGAAACAAGGATTTGGCACAAAAACCTCTTTCTTCCATGCAGCTGGTGTGTTCTGTTAATACATATCCTATGAAATACCCTACAATTAACCTGAGTTTTCAGAGTGAAATAACCAATCAGTGTTTAACTATAAAGTCCACTCAGTATGAAAGGCTTAAGCTTGCCAGAGGGCTTTCAATACCAAACAAGGCAGACTCTCATCAGAGAGCTCCTCTAAGAGCTCTCTAATCTGGGTCAACACTGTCTGCCAATGCCAGGACAGGTGTGTCTCACATACAAAAGGTTAATGAAGTTGGTGCACCTTTCAACTTGGCAATGATCTATAATGTATAGCATCTCATGTTAAGGGCAAAACTATTGTATCTACAATCTAACCCTATACTCCATAAATATGCCTTTCTATGCCTTTGCAAACAGAGTAGACCCAGATCAGACGGCTCCTATAGGAGCCGTCTGATCTTGGTCTACTCTGTTTGCTTATGATACAATATAAATATGATTCTAGTTTCTGCCATGGCCAATATTTCCTGTGTCATTATGCTATTATAACAAATTAATCTAAGTAATATTAATGACATTATTATTTCTAAACTGAATATTCATGTTGGAAAGGGCTATGGAGCCAATTGGTGATAACCTGTAGAAACAGCTCATCAGGATACAAACTTTCTCACACCTGATCATGTTTAGAACCCTTTCCATGTTCTATGTTTATTCCAAATCTCAATATTCATGGACAAAATAGTAACAAGCAAAAAATTGCACAATCCCCATTGCAGCCAGATTTTTTCAACTAAAAGACCTTCACCCAAGCTATCTATATACCAAATATAAATTGTCTAGTATATGTAGTTCAGAAGTTATAACAAAATTTTAATGACAGCGAAGTTTTCAAAATAGTGACATTGACCTTGACCTGATTTCAGGTATCTTTATGTCATCTGTAAGGTCCTTACCAAAGCTATCTGAATACTTAAGGTGAATTGCCTAGCGTAACGTTACGTTTGTGGATCAGAAGTTATAGCAAAATGTTAGTTTGTTTAAAAAAACCCAGCCAAGTTTTCAAAATAGTGACTTTGACCTTGACCCAATTTCATGTATTCTTGTATCAACTGAAAGGCCTTTACCAACCAAAACTATCTCAAAACCATAAAATTATGAATTGTCTAGCATATGTGGTTCAGAAGATAAGACAAAATGTTGAAGTTTTTCAATGATGGCCAACTTGTCAAAATAGTGACCTTGACCTAATTTCAAATAGCTTTATACTAATTGAAAGGCCGTTACCAAAGCCATCTGTATTCCAAAGATAAATTGCCTAGCATTTGTAGTTCAGAAGTTATAGCAATGTTAATGTTTGTTAAAAACAGCAAAGTTTTGGAAATAGTGACCTTGACCTGATTTCATGTATCCTTATATCAAGTGAAAGGCCTTCGCCCAAGCTATATGCAAACCAAATATGAATCGTCTAGCTCAAGTAATTCAGAAGTTATAAGCAATGTTAAAATGTTGTTAACGACGGCCCGCTGCCCGCCCACCCCACCCCCCAACGCTCGCCTGCCCACCCGGTTTTCGCAAAACTTATAATAAGCCGAGATTTATCTCGAAAAATCCGACTAAAAATGAAATATGGAAGGTGGAACATTGTAACCATTTTAGAAAAAAAAAGAAACAAATCTATCAAATTCAATCAGCAAACAGAGCAGACCCTGATCAGATGGCTCCTATAGGAGCCAATGGATCTGGGTCTACTCTGTTTGTAAATGTGTGAAAAGGCATTTATATGAGCGAAAGGGTTAAATATAGCTTTTGAAAATTAAAGGAGTAACAATGGTATAGCTATATAACCCTTGACCTGTCATAGATGTTCTAATAAAGCAGACCCAGATCAGACCGCTTCTGTAGGAGTTGTCTGATCAGAATCTGCTGTTTGATTATGAAGCAATATAGATATATCTATATGTCTGCTAAGCAGCTATGGACACAATTTCCTTCTTAATAATTCATGATGAAAATTCATCTAATTCATATTCATGTCGTTAATTAGTACATGAATATTCATCAGGTAAGGAATTAAGAAAGAGTTACAACAGCTTTGCACTAAGCCTTAGATGCCAAATTAGTTCTTCAGAGAATTGCTTTAAGTGCCAAAACAGTCTGAGTAGGGGCAGCTGCAATTTCAAGATGAATTAACCCTTATAGTGTGGGACACAAGCCACTTATGTCCTTCGCAAATAGTGTAGACCCAAATGAGAGGGCTCCTAAAGGAGTCCTCTCATCTGGGTCTGCACTGTTTGTCAAATTGTCATGTTACACTTTTCTTTAGAAAAATCCCAAAATATCCGCCATAAGCTTGACTTGTTTGAATTTTGGAAAAGTCCATTTGAAAATTCAGGGTTAAACCATATCCTACCAATGGTGACCTGGCTGGCTTTTGCAAGCAGTTTGGATCCAAATCAGACACCAAGAATCTCAGCATCAGGATCTGGATACAATGGCTATTTGGTCTTCAGTCAATAATCTTTTCATAATGTTGAATGTATGTGAAGTAGATCAGATCTAGAGTTTGAGGAGACATTATTACTTACAGCAGGACAAGGGCTACCACTACCGCTGGCAGTTGTCTGACTGTGTACAGTAAAACCCCTCTAAATCAGACGTTCGATTTAGTATAGATAACTGTCTTAACCCTTTCCCTGTTCTGTATTTAGGCCGAATTTCAATACCTGCTGCATATTCATTAACAAAATACATGTAAATATGGAACATTGCAGACATTTTAGAAAGCAAAGAAAGAAATCTATCAAAATCCATTAGCAAACAGAGCAGACCCTGATCAGACGGCTCCTCTAGGAGCTGTCTTATCTGGGTCTACTCTGTTTGCAAATGCGTGAAAACACGTTTATATGAGGGAAAGAGTTAAAGACAGGTGGCAGCTTAATAATGCAGGGTGAAAAGTTACAGAGCTTTCTGCATGACTTTTACTCTGCATTAAGCAGCCACCTGCCTAAAAGTATCTAAATTTTTGTCTACTAGAATTCCAGTTTAGAGGGGTTTTACTGTATTCAACTCTTCATTGGCTAATTGAAGATTTGTCATAAATTGTGTCAAACCATTTTGATCTGGATCCAAGCTGTTAGTTAAGCTAGTCAGGCAGTGCATGGTGTGGGTTAATGGTTTGAATGCGGAGAAACAAGTACACTAGCATTTGCAAGCAGGGTAGACCTAGATCAGAGGGCTCCTAGAGGAGTCTGCATTGTCTTTCATTCAAAATGCTTGTGTAAATTTTACCCTATCTTACTGTATGGACTCTACCAATAAACAATGATGGACCGTATTCCACTCTGAAAATTCAACATTGAAATGATTAATTTTCACGTACATGTTATGTATCTGCAAACAGAGTAGACCCAGATCAGATGGCTCCTATAGGAGCCGCCTGATTAGGGTCTGCTTTCTTTGCTCATGGAATTTGATAGATCAGTTTCTTTACTGTCTAAAATGGCTACAATGTTCTACCTTTCTTATTTCATTACAATTATTTTGTCCAGAATATTCAGTAGGTATTGAAATAAACAGAGCAATTGAAAGGGTTAAGGCAACCTGTAGACTAAGAAAAGGTGACATAGCTGTCACATTATAGTATTACATTTCCCACTCCTGAAACAGGGGAATAGTATATGTGTTCTCCCTAATAGATGACAACTAATTGAAGAAGCAGAGACTGTCTTTCAGCTGTAATTACTTCTTTCCCATCATTGATTTTCAGTAATCGATGGTCTACAGTTCAGGCTAGCAACAAGCGTTTCGTAACTCATGTCTACACTCAATGTCTGCAGCAGCTTCACAGTTCGTTAATTTATTACCGGATTAATTATTTTATAATCTCATTTGGCAGACACAATGTAGACAACAGGGAAATTGAAATCTCCAACATCTTTATGATGATGATGAGAGCCTTTCCCAAGGAGACATACAGCTCACTTCGATGCATTATTGGCTCATATTTTATTCCAAAAGGAGAATACATCTTGCAGACTTTAACTGTTTGAATGCTGTATTTTCATAGTGGAATAACCCATCCTTATTCAACAGTCCAGTTCACTAACCTTTTGAATGCCGAATTTTTAAATGGACTAGTCCAAAATTCAAATAAAAAGACAAGCTTACTGTGAATATCCAGGGATTCTTTTCAGAAACTAGAAAATTATGTCTGTAAGACAGCAATGCCCCGGTGCTGGTGCTGGTGCTTGCCTAGCTGCGCATAAAATTCCTAAGTCATTTGACCTTGACCTTTGGCTTGCGGGCAGCATGGGCTGGGTGCACAATGAAAGTATGGATGGTGTTTAATGTGTATATGCAATTTCATGACAATGCATTGTGGTTTGTGAAAAAACTGTGACAACCAACGTACTGCATGTAACAGACGGACGGACAGATGGATGGACATGTGCTAAACATAATGCCCCCTGACTATCATCAACTGGTGCATAACCAACTGCATGTAAAAGCGTGACACACAGACAGACAGACTTACAGACAGATGGACGGACATGTGCAAAACGTAATGCTCCCTGACTATCATCAACGGGTGCACAACCAACTGCACGTAAAAGCGTGACGCACGGACAGACGGATGGACAGATGGACGGAAATGTGCAAAACATAATGCCCCCCCCCCCCTCTCTAGGAGTCCTCTCATCAGGGTCTGCACTATTTGCAAAGGACATTAGTGACTCATTCCCCGCACTGAAAGGATTAACCCTGTACCTGATTTATATTCATGTAAGAAATGAAGATAACATGAATATCAATTAGATGAATTTCTATTATGGCATTACTGGCCAGGTCAGAAACTATAGAACCAGATCTATATTATTCTATAAGAAAACAGAGCAGATCCTGACAAGACAGCTTTTACAGGAGCTGCATGATCTGGGTCTACTTTATTTGCAATAGTGTCAAAAGGTGTCTCTATCGAGTTAAGGATTAAAGTGAAAGGATACTTGCCAGAGGGTTTATAAAAATGACAAACAATTCATACCTTGATCACAGAGCTCCTAAGACACTGATTTGGGTCTACACTGTTTGCAAATATCATTTAAATTGTTCTCTAGGTTCTAAGAATTGATTCATATTTTGAAAAAAATGATCTTTGCTAAATATTGTAAAGGTAGATTTTCTCACAATTTTCTTTAACCCTTTCCCCGATCAATACTCATATAAGAAATTATGACATCATGAATATTTATTAGCTGTATCTTGATAATGCAACATTTTCAAGGATGTTTTTTCGCTTTGACAAAAACTGTAGAACAGAAAAGTAAACAGAGCTGAGCCAGATCATATATAGGAGCCGTCTGATCTGGGTCTACTCTGTTTGCAAATGCATGAAAAATGAATTTATATGAGGAAATGAGGTAAAATGCATTATCAGTGTGTCAAACAGTTTGGATCCTGATGAGATACTAATGTATTTGGCATCTTATCTGGGTCTAGACTGATTGTAATTTCATAAATCAAAGCCACCTTTTTCTATTCACTTAATGGTGATTCAGTCATTTAATTGATGCAACCCTTTCTATTTTACAAGATTTTATCCTGACAGAAAATTGATCAAATATCTCTAGCATTATGATATAAACAGTATTAGCCATCAGTCACTCTTAGGCGGAGTCTGAATTGATCTGGCGTGAACCTACCCTATTATCTCTAATAAGTGCTTCTGGGGCCTTTACATTTTTAATCCTTTACTCCATAAATACTGTAACCTTTCTACGCCTTTGCAAACAGAGTAGACCCAGATCAGATGTAGGAGCCGTCTGAACAGGGTCTGCTTTGTTTGCTAATGATAAATTATAGATATGATTCTACAGTTTCTGCCATGGCCAAATATTCCTGTGTCAATGTACTATTACAACAAATCAATATATTCATGGCATCATTATTTCTTACATGAATATTCATGGTGGAAAGGGTTAAAGAAGAGCCACATGCGGCACCAACGCTCGTCTGATTTGGTGCTTGTCCAGTAAATTTATTTATTTTTTAAAAAAAATAAAGGGTCATAACCCTTTCCCTGTTCTATTGTTTATTCCAAATCTCAATACCTACTGAATATTCATGGACAAAAGAGGCATAATGAAATATGGAAGGTGGAACATTGTAGCCAGTTTAGAAAGTAAATAAATAGTTCTATCAAATTCTGTTAGCAAAGAGAGCAGACCCTAATCAGACGGCTCCTACAGGAGCCGTCTCATCTGGGTCTACTCTGTAGGCAAATGTGTGAAAAATGAGAGAAAGGGATAACTCTAAAATTTTGAATGAGCTGAAAGTGAGTTTCATGAATTCTGTACACTGGTGGTTGCTTAATGCTGAATGAAAGCAATGCAGAAAGTTCAAAGGGGGGGGGGGGGGCTTTCTGCATTGCTTTCAGTTGCATTAGTCCACATTTCCTTTCATATAAGAAATAATGACATAATAAATATTTATTAGCAGTATTTCTATAATGGAATATGTACACAGGAGTCTTGGGTATTGGTAGAAACTGGTCAGGTCTATTATAATTTTATAAGCAAACAGAGCAAACTCTGACCTGAGACTGCTCCTACAGAAGACGCGTGATCTGGGTCTACAGCTCCTACAGAAGCTGCGTGATCTGGGTCTATAGCTCCTACAGAAGCTGCGTGATCTTGTTCTACAGCTCCTACAGAAGCCGTATGATCTGGGTCTACAGCTCCTACAGAAGCTGTATGATCTGGGTCTATAGCTCCTACAGAAGCCGTGTGATCTTGTTCTACAGCTCCTACAGAAGCCGTGTGATCTGGGTCTACAGCTCCTACAGAAGCCGCGTGATCTGGGTCTACAGCTCCTACAGAAGCCATGTGATCTTGTTCTACAGCTCCTACAGAAGCCGTGTGATCTGGGTCTACAGCTCCTACAGAAGCCGCGTGATCTGGGTCTACAGCTCCTACAGAAGCCATCAGATCTAGGTCTACAGCTCCTACAGAAGCCGTGTGATCTGGGTCTACAGCTCCTACAGAAGCCATGCGATCTTGTTCTACAGCTCCTACAGAAGCCGTGTGATCTGGGTCTACAGCTCCTACAGAAGCCATGTGATCTGGGTCTACAGCTCCTACAGAAGCAGCGTGATCTGGGTCTACAGCTCCTACAGAAGCCATATGATCTGGGTCTACAGCTCCTACAGAAACCGCGTGATCTGGGTCTACAGCTCCTACAGAAGCCATCAGATCTAGGTCTACAGCTCCTACAGAAGCCGTGTGATCTGGGTCTACAGCTCCTACAGAAGCCATGCGATCTTGTTCTACAGCTCCTACAGAAGCCGTGTGATCTGGGTCTACAGCTCCTACAGAAGCCATGTGATCTGGGTCTACAGCTCCTACAGAAGCAGCGTGATCTGGGTCTACAGCTCCTACAGAAGCCATATGATCTGGGTCTACAGCTCCTACAGAAACCGCGTGATCTGGGTCTACAGCTCCTACAGAAGCCATATGATCTGGGTCTACAGCTCCTACAGAAGCCGTATGATCTGGGTCTACAGCTCCTACAGAAACCGCGTGATGTGGGTCTACAGCTCCTACAGAAGCTGTATGATCTGGGTCTACAGCTCCTACAGAAGTCGTGTGATCTTGTTCTACAGCTCCTACAGAAGCCATGTGATCTGGGTCTACAGCTCCTACAGAAGCTGCGTGATCTGGGTCTACAGCAGCCATGTGATCTGGGTCTACAGCTCCTACAGAAGCCACGTGATCTGGGTCTGCAGCTCCTACAGAAGCTGCGTGATCTTGTTCTACAGCTCCTACAGAAGCCATGTGATTTTGTTCTATCTACTCTGTTTGCAAAGGTGTGAAAAAGCATTTGTATGAGAAAAGGGTTAATCTACAACCTGTATTTTGAAAAACCTATACCGGTATTTCTTTATCTAATTCTTGATCCAATGGTTAATTATACAGAGTTTAAGTTGTTTTATTCATCATGATTTTTGCCCCAGAAGTAAGGGGAGTTTGTTAGAGTGGGGGCATTTATTATGGAGAATACAGTAAGTTGCATAACAAGTATCTTCCATGCTCATGAGTTATTCATTACCCGGCACAGTCATTCATGTAAAAATCCTTACAATAGCTATTATCTATATAACAGAGCTATAGATAAAGGTGTGTGCAGGACACACGTATATGCACTGTAATTTGCAAACACTGTAGACCCTTGGTCTGCACTGTTTGACCTTCAAAATTTTCTAGCAAGTTTAAGCCTTTTATCCTAAGTGGACATCACCCGATGGGCTATTCCACTCTTAAAATTCAGCATTGAAATGGTCAAGTACTAAAGTCGTCATTTCTCAACCAAACTCTTTAGAGCTCTTAAGTTAAACGCCTTAACTTTTTCCCCCGTTCTATATATTTGGCCCAATTTTCAATACCTACTGAATATTAAAGGACAAAATAGTTATAATTAAATATCGAAGGTGGAACAATGTAGCCCGGGTCCCAACGGAACCAGTGTACTTAATGAACTCGACAGGCATACAAAGAAAATATAATTTAACTGAAAAAAAAATCAGCAATCCTTTCCTTCACTTGTCTCTATTCTTTCAAATTGTCTCAAGTACCTGAGTTTATTTCTTTTATATTACTTAGTCTGAGAAATGTCACAATAAAGTGATCATATTGAATGAAGTAAGGGAACCAACTCCATGTAACCGATACAATGGTAAAAATTTGTAGCAGTATGGGAAGCCATATTCGTACTGCTTTCAATGTACATTTTCACATAGGCTCAAAGTCGCACTTGATATATTATAACTGTTAACCTCTTTTTCCAGGACAGAAAAGTTAAAGTTAACAGGAAAATTAGTAACCGTGAGTGAGTAACACAATGTCTTTAACCCATTCCCTCATATTAACGACTTTTGACGACTCTGTAAAAGTCACTTTGTGAAACCATTGTGATAAATAGAGCATTTGCTCCTATAGGAGCAAATGCTCTATTTCTCACAATGGTTTCAAACTATAAAATTCTAAAAATTTCCTTTTCTCCAGTTAGTGCTCCTTTTCGGTAGATTTATTCAAAGAGGTTGTATCTAAAAATAGCCTATGAGGTAATGGGTTAAATAGAAGTGAACTGTGGCCACTTAAACTCATTATTTCTCTGAAGGACACAGACATTAGAACATGTTTGCATGTACTTGAAATCACTCCAGTTTAGAGTAAAGAATAATTTCCCAACAGAATAGCAGAAATTACTACTGCGAAGTAAACAATCGGTAACGAGATTTATATTTACACCTGTATCGTGAGGCCACCAGTATCATGGGGTTGTACAGTAGCCATTTTAGAAACTAAAGAAACAGATCTATCAAATTCCATTAGCAAACAGAGCAGTCCCTGATCAGATGGCTCCTAGAGGAACCATCTGATCAGGGTCTTCATTGTTTGCAAATGCATGGAAAAGCGTTTATATGAAGGAAAGGGTTAAAGAGAATAATTGTTGTTTATAATTCTGCTATCCATTGTTGTTTATAATTCTGCTATCCATTCCATGTTGTTTATAATTCTGCTATCCATTCTATGTTGTTTATAATTCTGCTATCCATTCCATGTTATTTATAATTCTGCTATCCATTGTTGTTTATAATTCTGCTATCCATTCCATGTTGTTTATAATTCTGCTATCCATTCCATGTTGTTTATAATTCTGCTATCCATTCTATGTTGTTTATAATTCTGCTATCCATTCTATGTTGTTTATAATTCTGCTATCCATTCCATGTTATTTCTAACTGCAGAGTCCACTCAGTATAAAAGGCTTAACTCTTTGCATGCTAAGTAATTTTTCGTCTGCAACAATTGTCTTCTGCTTCAATTCTTAAAATAAATTTTCTCTCATTCTTTTGCAAAAATATAGTCAAGATGACAAACAGTTTGGATCCTGATGAGAAGCCGCATTATGCGACGTCTCATATGGATCCAAACTGTTTGCATAGGTAATCAAAGTTTCGCCGCTAGCGTGCAAAGAGTTAAAATTGCTAGGTTATTTTGAATGACAAACAATTCAGATCCTGATCAGTCTAAGGGCTCCTCTGGGAATCATTTGATCTGTTTTTACACTGTAAACAAAAGCTCCTGTAGAAGCACGGTCTGACCAGGGTCTGCTGTGTTCGATTATTGAATGATAGATCTGAATCAACAGTTTATACCAGAGCCAATTAAAACTTTTCTTGTTCATTTGTCATGATCATAATTTCTTACATGAATATTCATGGAGTGAAGGGGTATGTATCTCGAACCACATGACAACGTTTGGCAAAGATGCTTGAACTTTATACAGTAAGCATATGCCACAAAACACCCACTGGGAATTTGTTGTGAAGAAAATAAATAACAATCATTCTATTGTGTGATAAAATTAACCATATGAATACTGCATTCTCAAAGAGAAATTGGCCTATCATTGTTTAACAGTAAAGTCCACGCAGAATAAAATGGTAGAAATTAGCTAGAAAAGTCTGAAAAATCCTCTGATCTGGCTCTACAATGTTTGCAAATACCATTTAACCCTTTCCATCATATTAACACCTTTCAACGCATTTGCAAACAAAGTAGACCCAGATCAGATGGCTCCTAGAGGAGCCATCTGATCAGGGTCTGCTCTGTTTACAAATGGAATTTGATTGATCTTTTTCTTTAGTTTCTAAAATGGCTGCGATGTTTCACTTTCCACATTTCATTTTAACTATTTTTTCTATGAATATTCAGTAGGTAATTAAGACTGGGTTAAACATAGAACAGGAAAAGGGTGAACTCATTTCCACCATTCAATGGGTTAACCCTTCGCTTGCTATTCATGTCAATATACGTACCTGTAAATAGTGAAGACCCAGACGAGACAGCTCCTGCAGGAGCTGTCTCATCAGAGTCTGCACTATTTACAAGTTGATTGTGCAACCAGTTCACTCCGCAGCAGTGATTGCACAGCGAAATACGTGCACACAGTGAAGATATATGTAATTATACAACAGGGCATGGGTAAAGAATGAGAAATGTATTTAAAATTCAGCAAGCAAAGGGTTAATACTGTTTCAATCTTGAAGATTTTTGCCTGCTGAGCATAAATATTACTCTGTGAATATTCATGTAACAAATAATGTCTGTATTTGGAAGGTGTAACACTGTAGCCATTTTAGAAAGTAAACAAACAGATCTATCAAATTCCATCAGCAAACAGAGCAGACCCTGATCAGACGGCTCCTATAGGAGCCATCTGATTTGGGTCTACGGTACTCTGTTTGCAGATGCGTGAAAACGCATTTATATGAAGGAATGGGTTAAGTAAAACATTTTGATATTTTGTTAAACACAGAACAGGGAAAGGGTTAGATATGCCTTCTATCTACAGCTCTGTTTTTTGAGCTCCAATAGATCAAAGCTTCCAGGAATAATTCAAATTTGCCTTTGAAGAAGTGCACCCCTAATTTCTTTTGACCTTCAGAGACATTTAGATTGATATCCATTTAGAAAATATAGATTGGAGATTATTGTTTACAATAAACAGAATTTTCCCCTCTAAGCAGAATGTCTAATCCTTCTGAATGCTGCAAACATGAAAACTAACAACCAAGAAATAATGTAGACCTTCAGAGGTCCAGATAATTTAAGACCAGTAAATTAAAACATTTTCAAGGGTAACTTCTGTATTTCTCCACCAAATCCTATGTTGTGACTACTCTTTAGAATTGTCTCTTCGAGACGATTCTGAAGCGTGGTAACAACATCAGGTTTGGTGGAGAAAGACAATTTTAATACTTGAGAACAAACTTTTATCTGTTGCTTTGGACCTTTACAAGATACACAGATTTTGCTATGCTAATATTTCATTTCAATTTACTATAAACAATACATGTACTACAAAAGTGTGCCCTTGGACATGGATGCCCCTAGTGATAAAATCAAGCATGTTTCACTATAATTTCAAAGTAACATAACTCTGGTGGAAATAGAACAAAACTTCCTTTCTTGAAGTACATCTTCGTTTCAACTTTCTTCATCTGTGAAAGTTTAAAGTAAACTAATCTTCCTATTAGTGTATGAGGAGATTTTTTCTCTATTTGTTATATACTGGTTGTTTAAGTCCAATAACTCAGGTTAAATTGGTCAGAGTAAGAGTTGGACCTTTTTTTGTTATATGTTATATCATAATTTATAGTGAAGGAAATTTCAAAGTCCCATAACTCTGGAAAAAAAAGTTGGAGCAAAAATTCCCTTTGTTACATAATATTATACAGTATCTTCATATCAACATTGGGGGAATGGAGATAAATCAGTCTTTAATGCAAAACATAATGGTCTAACTGTGTACATTAACAAACCTGTCCTCTTTGAAAAATTAGCAAATAGTGATGACCCTGTTCAAACTGATTTATGTCTGGCAGAACATTTAGATTAATCAAGGTATATAATGGCTGAAGATTCAATTAAAAAACACCATTTCTTGCTAATATAAGCAGTGATTTCCAGACAGACATAATTAGTTGTCTCTGCCAACATATAAAATGTGGGTTTTTTTAACTTTAGTATGTTTCTGGTTAACTAGGTGATCACATTTGCTTACAGTTTGGACCCAGATGATAATCTGAGTACAGAAAAGTCTCCCTAATGTGACCACATAATTTATCAACCTAGGAGTCTGTAAAAACAGATGGTTGCTTAATGCAGGCCAAAAGTAATGGAAAAAGCTTTCTGTACAATTTTTGTTCAGTATTAGCCCATTCCCTCATATTGACGCCTTTTGACACTTCTGTAAAAGTCACTTTTTGAAACCATTGTGATAAATAGAGCATTTACTTCATAGGAGCAAATGTTCTATTTATCACTCAAAAAATTTCCTTTTCACTAGTAAATGCTCCTTTTTGGTAGATTTATTCAAAGAGGTAGGATCTAAAAATAGCCTATGAGGTAATGGGTTAAGCTACTACCTATTTTAACCATTCCCTCCGAGACTACTTTTAGACCTAACCTCCTTGAATAATTCTACCAGGAAGGAGCATTACTAGAGAAAAAGATTTTTTTTTTGGCATACAGTTTTGAAACCATTGTGACAAGGCAGTCCAAATGAGAGCTAAATCTCCACCCGCCGCCTAAATTAAGACATTGCATTTGACCTTTAAATGTGACCTTGACCTTAAGTGGACATGACTGTCACATGCGTTCTGCACACCAACTCAACTTGGTTAACATTTGAGGCAAGTTTCATGAAAATCCTTCCAGGGGTATAGGAGATATGGAGTGGACACAAAATTGTTACAGATGGACAATTGACCTTCAAATGTGACATTGACCTTGAGACGACATGACTGACACATGTGTTCTGCACATCGTCTCAATTTAGCTAACATTTGACTCAAGTTTTATGAAAATCTTTCAAAGGGTTTAGAAGATATGGAGCGGACACGAAAATGTATTGGAAATTGAAGGTTTAAACATTTGACCTTCAAATGTGACCTTGACCATGAACCGACATGACTGTCACATATGTTCTGCAAATCATCACAACTTGGTTAACATTTGAGGCAAGTTTCATGAAAATCCTTCAATGCGTATAGGAGATATGGAGCGGACACGAAATTGTTACGGACAGACAGTTGAACTTCAAATGCGACCTTGACCTTGAGTTAACATGACTGCCACATAAGTTTTGCAAATCGTCTTAACTTGGTTAACATTTGAAGCAAGTTTTATGAAAATCCTTCCTGGGGTATAGGAGATATGGAGAGGACACAAATTACACTTGACCTTCAAATGTGACCTTGACTTTGAGTTGACATATCTGCACATCATCTCAATTTAGCTTACATTTGACTAAAGTTTGGTGAAAATCCTTCAAAGGATTAGAAGATATGGAGCGGACACGAAAATATAATGGAAATTTAAGGTTAAAACACTTGACCTTCAAATGTGACCTTGACATTGAGCCGACATGATTGCCACATGTGTTCTGCACATCGATTTAACTTGGTAAACATTTGAGGCAAGTTTCAAGAAAATCCTTCTAGGCGTAAAGGAAATATGGAGCAGACACGAAATTACACTTGACCTTCAAATGTGACCTTGACCCGACATGACTAACACGTGTTCTGCACATCATCTCAATTTAGCTAACATATCATAAGCAAATAGAGCAGACCCTTATCAGACAGCTCCTATAGGAGCTGTCTGATCTGGGTCTACTCTGTTTGCAAATGCATATTTATGGAGTAAAGCAGGAGAAGGCTAAGTATGTCATCTGAAATTTATGATGCAGGCTAATCAGACTCCCTCTAGAGTACACCGTCAACATATAACAGTCACATTGCTGAGTAAATTTTCATCTACATATCATGTGGTATTTAAACACAAAAGCCAAAGAACCTTTTTATTCAAACATAAAACATATAATCTGAGCATCAAATGATTTGGATCCTGATGAGACATACAATTAATTGGCATTTTTTCTGGATCCAAACTGTTCGCAAAAGATACCATAAATTTGCCAGCAGCAGGCTAAAAATTAATAAATTATGTACTACAGGTTACATCTAGCTTCCATTTATCAGAATCCAATCATAGGACTGCCGGAGACATCGGAAAACACCAATTACCCTTCACCTTTAACCCTTTGATTAAACTGTCATCACCAAGTATTGGCATCTACTTTCAGACTTTACTTCATTTTCTTACCAGACCACCGACCAAGTGTTAAATATGTAGCATCTCGTTGAGACACCAAGTAAACTGACAAATCATCAGGATGAAAATTGTTTGAAATGTTTGTCACGAGTTTGCCCATAACTGGCTAAAGGCTACAGGAGGAAAAACTTCCTCTATTGGAACAGCTCTGCTTTATTTGTCAGAGTGCCGGAAAACATAAATATCAATTACCCTTTATCTAGCCTCACATATAAAGGACAAATGCTGTATATTTACATGTAAAACAAAGTCTTTGTAAGCTGCACCCTAAAACAAAACAATCTGAGTGCTGAGGAAATCAATGTCAGCCAATTGTGAACTGGCTAAGTAAATGTCGTCTACAAAATCTGTCACCTGCTGCAATGTCTCAAAAATAACATTCTCTCTTAACCTTTCTTTCATATAAATGCCTTTACATGCATTTGCGAACAGAGTAGATCCAGATCAGATGGCTACTATAGGTCTGTTCTGTTTGCTAATGGAATTTGATAGATCTGTTTCTTAACTTCCTAAATGGCTACAATGTTCCACCGTCTATATTTCATTATCACTATTTTCTCAATGAATGTTCAGCAGGTATTGAAATTTAGAATACTGGTAAGCACAGAACAGGGAAAGAGTTAAAAACACAATCAGTGTCAAGCAGTTTGGATAATGCAAAGATGCCAAGTTTCTGCCCGTCTTATTTGTTTGCATAGACCACTCATCTGATTCAGATTATTTGTCACTTTGATTGTACTTTGAAAGAGATAGGGAAGAGTAAAATTAATTTTGAGAATTGTACGCGGACTATTCTAAGCCCATTCCCTCACAATGAAGCCTCTTGATGCCTCTGTAAAAGTGACTTTTTGAAACCATTGTGATAAATAGAGCATTTGCCCCATAGGAACAAATAAGAGAGGCGTTCATTAAAGATTTCCCCTGACCTACTTCCGGTTTAGGTAGGAAGTTGAAATTGTACACCGACATTAGAATATACCTCTATATGTCACATGGTAATTTGCAGTTCTCTTATATAATTCGTTTCTGGTTTACTCATGCTGATTTAATGTAAGGTAGAGTGATAGAGCAAACTGAGTACAGAGCAGTCATTAGGTTTCTGTATTTGAAAGGTGGCACACCAAAAGAGGCATTGGATGAGATAAAAGCAGTTTATGGGGAGGATGCCCCATCATATGATGTTGTCAAACACTGGTATCGTCAGTTCAAGCATGAATGTACATCTGTGGAAACGGCCCAAATTCCTGGGCGCCAACAGTCTGCCATTGATGATGCCACCATCAAGCAGGTGGAGGCTGCCATTTTGGAAGATCGTCGCATAACAGTGCGCCAATTAGCCCATGAGGTCAAGATCAGTGTGGGGGCCGGGTCTGTGGAAAAAAATCATCCATGACTATTTGCACATGGGAAAGGTGTCTGCACGATGGATTCCACGGCTGCTCACACCTTTCCAGAAGCAAGAACAAGTTGAGTGCTCCCAAACACTTTTGACCATGTGCCGTGACAATCAAGAGGACTTATTTGATAGCCTATACTTACACAGGACGAAACTTGGGAATTTGTGCCAATGTCGGTTTCTCTCTCCCCATTGGAAGTAGGTCAGGGGAAATCTTATCACAATGATTTCAAAACTATGCAATTCTAGAATTTTCCTTTTTCCTTAGTAAATGCTCCTTTTCAGTAGATTTTTTCAAGGAGGTTGGATCTAAAAATAGCCTATAAGGGAATGAGTTAGCATACAAAGAGTTAAGAATGGCAATTCTTGTATGAGAACATATTCATTTAACCCTTTACTTAATAGATCTAGAGACAGACCCTTTTGATGCCTTTGCAAACAGAGTACACCCTGATCAGATGGCTCCTGCAGGAACCATCTGATCAGAGTCTGCTCTGTTTGCTTGCAAAATAATATAGATCTGATTCTACAGTTTCTGCCATGGCAAAAATTCCTGTGTTTATATGCCATCATAAAAAATCCTCTAATTAATATACATGGTGTTATTATTTCTAACAAGAACAGTTGTGAGGCAAATGATTAACCCATTCCCTCATAATTGAAGCCTTTTGGCCCCTCTCTAAAAGTCACTTTTTGAAACCCTTGTGATAAATAGAGCATTTGCTCCATATTAAGAAGCAAAATTTGAATGCCCAGTTTATCACAATGGTTTCAAAACTATGCCATTCTAAATGTTTCCTTGTTTGTAGTAAATGTGCCTTTTCTGTAGATTTATACAAAGAGGTTTAGGCCTAAAAATAGCTTATGTGGTAATGGGTTAATGAATTCAGCATACTTGAGTGACTTGGCATCTTATCAAGATCCAAACTGTCTGATAGATTAATAAGGAGAATCTGAGAATACCTTTACAATCAGTTTACATCAAGATGACACATGAGAAAAACAGTGTCTCATCAGGCATCAGGATCAAAACCATTTCGCGCAGTGACACTAATCAAGTTTATGAAAAGAAATCAAAGATGTGCTAAATTGTGAATTAAAGTTAACATCATTTGATACTGAAAGAAACTTCTCTGTATGTTAAAGGTTCACGGTATTGTATAGCTTTCCATAAAATAAACATATTTTATACAGTAAAATCTCGATTATTCGAACACTAAAATACGTATTATTATCGATCTTTAAAACAGGTGGCAGCTTAATGCATGGTGAAAGTCATGCAGAAAGCTCCTCTAGGAGCTTTCTGCATGACTTTCACCATGCATTAAGCAGCCACCTGCCTAAAAGTGTCTAAATTTTTCTATACAGAAACTTCGAATAATCGAGATTTTACTGTATTTTGTGTTTATCACCAGCTACAGTCTTTAACCCTCACAATCACTCATAGAGATGACTTTTGACACCTTTACAAACAGGGTAGACACAGATCAGACAGCTCCTGTATGAGCTGTCTGATCAGGGTCTACTTTGTTTGCTTACGGAACAATTAATATAGATCTGATTCTAACATCTATGTTGCAGCCAAATATTTCATTGTTAATGTGTAATTATACAAATTCAGTCCATGAATATTCATAGTCATAAATTAATATTCATGGGAGAAAGAGTTAATAGTAAATTTACGGTAACCCCCCTTTCCCTGTTCAATGTTTATTCCAAATTTCGATACCTACTATTCATGGAGAAAATATGGAAGGTGGAACATTGTAGCCATTTAAGAAACTAAAGAAACAGATTTATTCAATTCCATTAATTTACTAAACAGAGCAGAGCCTGATGAACCATCTGATCTTGGTCTACTCTGTTTGCAAAGGCGTAGAAAAGCGTATTCATGGAGTAAACGAGTAAAATTTAAACTCATAAACATTTGTTAGTGCACCTCCAGAAAATCTCCAAAGGTTGCCAAATATGAGCATAATAACCAGAGTATTAATAGGTGGGTACAGAGACAACTCAGCCTCAACAGGTCATATAACCATTTAAAGTAAAGTACATGTACCTAGTCTACTTTCAGTTCGAATGACTGCTCAGCCGACTGTACATTTACTCCACTGGTCATTGAGCTATTCGCCTAAAATACTGAGCACTGCTAACATATGGCGTGATTACACAGCCGCAGTACCGACTAGTGACCCTCACAGGTACCGATTTTAACACGTGGGTGGAAAGGAGACAACCTCGTGCCTGTGGGAGAAACTTAAAAGTTTCTCTGAAATTTCGACTGGTCCAGTCGGGATTCAAACCCCGGACCCCTGGGTTATCGGCTCAACGCTCAACCACTAGGCCAAGTCATCACCACATAAATTTACTCCATTAACACATATTACTATGCCTTTGCAAACAGTAGCCCTTGATCAGGGTCTACTCTGTTTGCTTATGCTATAGTATAGATATAATTCTATAGTCTGAGATCAGGGTCTACTCTGTTTGCTTATGCTATAATATAGATATAATTCTACAGTCTGAGATCAGGGTCTACTCTGTTTGCTTATGCTATAGTATAGATATATTTCTACAGTCTGAGATCAGGGTCTACTCTGTTTGCTTATACTATAGTATAGAGATCAGGGTCTACTCTGTTTGCTTATGCTATAGTATAGATATAATTCTACAGATCCTACCAAGGCCAAAGAGTCATGTCTTGCACAATTAAAAACAAATCCAATGAATATTCATGATGTCATTATTTCTTACATGAATATTCATGGAATATAGGGTTAAAACTGATAATATATATTCAAATTTTAAACCATAAGTTTTTATCAAAATTGCAAACATTTAAAAATTTGATAAAATGTCATCTCAGGAACATTCCAGCAAAGTGGTACATGTATTGAAATTTAGTTGATAGTTTGATAGAAGCAATGTTTTCAATTTTTTTCTGCAAAATTATATTGAAATTCAGCCAGTGGTTTGAGAGATATTTCGAATGTTAAGCACTGTTCCCACTGTCCCGGATTGGACACCCGGTATGTCCCGGATGTGTGGTCCGGGGGAAACCGTGTCAAACCGGGAGTACATCCCTGGCGTCACCGTTAACATCCGGGAAGATCCTGGATGAGCCCTGTTGATCCGGCTTAATCTGACAGACAGGCCCGGATGTTTTAAAATGTTTAATACAACCGTGAGTCACCGTGAAAGATATCCAAAACCGGCTTAATCCTGGCAATTCCGGGACAACGCCGGTATATTCCGGTGCAGGTCCGGGTCTCTACCCTGGCTCTACCGTGATAGTCCCTAGTTATCCGGGATGTTGGCGAGCACCTCATCCATGATAGACCTGTGGTGAACCCCCGGCATTGGGCCGGTATATAGCTCCGGTGTACGACGGTATAGTCCCGTTTTGTACCGGTGGAGTTAGGGACTGGCAAGGTATCAGCTGGTTTGTCTGCCGGTCAACCCCGTTTATACCCGGGTAACGCCGGCTTGTCACCGGCGTACACCCGGGATATGATGGGGTGATACTGGCGGCCAATGCGGCACCACCAGCGACGACCGGGGTCACACCGGGTTGTATCGTGTTCAACCGGGAAAAACGCCAGCCCTACACCGTAAGTACACCGTGCCAAACCGGAAATTAACCGGGATAGTCCGGGGTCAAACTGGAAGATCCTGCTCCTAAATCGGGGGTACACTGAGGCAACGTCGGGAATATGGGAATGTACATTTATTTTTCAGAAATAAGGTCCCGTATCATCCCGGAATGCCGCCTATTTCTTTGCCGGGGGTACGTGGGGTACCGGGACCAGCATGTGACAGTGGGAACGGGGCTTTAGCATGTAAGAAAATAGTTAGTGCTGCTGCCATGTGGTTCATGAATATCAATAGCTTATACAATTTGATAGAGAATCACCTCAGCAACATTACAGTCCTACAATTTGATAGAGAATCACCTCAGCAACATTACATTCCTGCAACAATAGTAAAATCGACACAGTAGTTTCAGAGATGATATATGAAACTTTCACTAAAGCCATAAATATAATGCATACATATGAAACCATAATTATATCTTGTAGAATTACAATGGCTTGAACGATTTTGTTACATGATAAAATATTAAACCATTCCTTATATTGACGTCTTTTGGCACCTCTGTGAAAGCCACTTACTGAAACCATTGTGATAAATAGAGCATTTGCTCCACAGGAGTAAATGCTCCTTTTCGACAGATTTATTCAAAGAGGTTGGGTCTAAAAACAACCTATGAGGTAATGGGTTAAGGAACAGTTCTTCAAAACTAAACTAAAATCCTCAAAGTACTGTAACACTTTACTCCATGATAACTGTATGAATATTAACCCTTTCTTTGTTCTATATTTATTCCAAATTTAAATAGCTACTGAATATTCATCGACAAAATAGTTATAATAAAATACGGAAGGTAGAATAGTGTAGCTATAATTTCAGAAACTAAAGAGACAGATCTATAAAATTCTATTATCAAACAGAGCAGACCCCTGATCCGAGCCATTTGATCTGGGTCTACTCTGTTTGCAAAGGCACAGAATTGGTGTTTATATGAAGGAAAGGGTTAATTAGCTGATTTTTAAAATGGCATCATGAACAATAAAATTTCTACCAATGCCACCTCATCTGGGTCTACTCTGTTTTCAAAGGTGCCAAAAAGCATCTCTATGGAGAAGAGTGTCAAGAAAAGATTAACAAATAACAATAACACTTGAATGACTGGTCGATGTTCAAGTAAGGAATATCCCTGCAAATTTACAATGAATCGAGATGATGGTTTCAGGAGATGATTCTTTAACCCTTAGCTCCATGAATATTCATGTAAGAAAAATGATGTCATGAATGTTAATTAAGATTCATTTTTATAACAGCATACAAACAAAGAAAATGTTGGCCATGGCAGAAACTGTAGACATATCTATATTATACAATAAGCAAACAGAGCAGACCCTGATTAGAGCCATCTGATTAGGGTCTACTCTGTTTGCAAAGGCGTAGAAAAGCGTATTATGGAGCAAGGGTAAAGAAATATAAATCTGATTGTGCAGTTTCTACCATTGCTTTCTTATAACATTATAAACATTTAGCTTATACATGTATATATTTATGATGTCATTATTTCATACAGAAATATGTATGAGGGAAAGGGTTAAACTTATACTATGGCCATTAAACCCTTTCCCTGTTCTGTATTTAGGCCAAATTTCAATACCTACTGAATATTCATCAACAAAATAGGTATAAAGAAATATGGAAGGTGGAACATTGTAGACATTTTAGAAAGTAACAAGAGAGTCGTCACGGGTGACAAATGCCCCCAAAGTGTTTGACACCGAAATGCATTTTGGCGGAAAAACAATACAATGTAATGCAGGTGTAACATGAAATTTTGATGCTGTTAAAACTGACACAGGAGTCAGTTCTTAGCATTAGAAACAGAACCTTTGACGATTATGATAGCTAAGAAAAGAGCCAAGGGTCAAAACTTAGTTAAAAAGGACCCTAAGTCATTCTCAACGTTAAAAAGGACCCTGGGTTGATTGTCAACGTTTAAGGTATAGGAGATATGCTCTGGACAAGCTTTTTGTATCTGGTAAGATATAGGAGATATGCTCCGGACTGTAAAATTGAGGTCAAAGGTCAAGGTCAAGGTCAGTGATCTGAAAATGGTACACGACTCTCCGCCATCCCAAGATGAACTCACAAACCAAATTTGGAATCCGTAGCTGGTAAGGTATAGGAGAAATGCTCCGGACAAGCTTTATGTAAAATCTAGGTCAAAGGTCAAGGTCACAGTGACCTGAAAATGGTACGCGACACACTGCCATCCCAAGATAAACTCACACACCAAATTTGGAATCCGTAGCTGGTAAGGTATAGGAGATATTCTCTGGACAACCTTTTTTGTAAAATCGAGGTCGAAGGTCAAGGTCAAGGTCACAGTGACCTGAAAATGGTACGCGACACTCCTCCATCCCAAGATGAACTCACATACCAAATTTGGAATCCGTAGCTGGTAAAGTATAGGAGATATACTCCGGACAAGCTTTTTGTAGCTGGTAAGGTATAAGCTTTTTGTAAAATCGAGGTCAAAGGTCAAGGTCACAGTGACCTGAAAATGATACGCGACACTCCATCATCCCAAGATGAACTCACATACCAAATTTTGGATCCGTAGCTGGTAAGGTATAGGAGATATGCTCCGGACAAGCTTTTTGTAAAATCGAGGTCAAAGGTCAAGGTCACAGTGACCTGAAAATGGTAAGCGACACTCCGCCATCTCAAGGTGATCTCACACACAAAATTTGGAATCTGTATCTGGTCAGGTATAGGAGATATGCTTCGGACAAGCTTTTTGTAAAATCGAGGTCAAAGGTCAAGGTCAAGGTCACAGTGATCCGAAAATGGTACGCGACACTCCTCCATCCCAATATGAACTCACACACCAAATTTGGAATCCTTAGCTGGTAAGGTATAGTTGATATACTCCGGACAAGCTTTTTGTAGCTGGTAAGGTATAAGCTTTTTTTAAAATCGAGGTCAAAGGTCAAGGTCAAGGTCACAGTGACCTGGAAATGGTTCATGACACTCCGCCATCCCAAGATGAACTCACACACCAAATTTGGAATCTGTAGCTGGTAAGGTAAAGGAGATATGCTCCGGACAAGCTTTTTGTAAAATCGGTCAAAGGTCATGGTCAAGGTCACAGTGATCTGAAAATGGTACGCGACACTCCTCCATCCCAAGATGAACTCACACACCAAATTTGGAATCCTTAGCTGGTAAGGAATAGGAGATATACTCCGGACAAGCTTTTTGTAGCTGGTAAGGTATAAGCTTTTTTTAAAATCGAGGTCAAAGGTCAAGGTTAAGGTCAAGGTCACAGTGACCTGGAAATGGTACGCGACACTCCGCCATCCCAAGATGAACTCACACACCAAATTTGGAATCTGTAGCTGGTAAGGTAAAGGAGATATGCTCCGGACAAGCTTTTTGTAAAAATCGGTCAAAGGTCATGGTCAAGGTCACAGTGATCTGAAAATGGTACGTGACACTCCTCCATCCCATGATGAACTCTCACACCAAATTTGGAATCCTTAGCTGGTAAGGTATAGGAGATATACTCCGGACAAGCTTTTTGTAGCTGGTAAGGTATAAGCTTTTTTTAAAATCGAGGTCAAAGGTCAATGTCAAGGTCACAGTGACCTGGAAATGGTACGCGACACTCCGCCATCCCAAGATGAACTCACACACCAAATTTGGAATCTGTAGCTGGTAAGGTAAAGGAGATATGCTCCGGACAAGCTTTTTGTAAAATCAAGGTCAAAGGTCAAGGTCACAGTGACATGAAAATGGTACGCGACACTCCCCCATCCCAAGATGAACTCACACACCAAATTTGGTATCCGTAGCTGATGTGACAAAGGAAATATACTCCGGACAAAAGGTACACACACCCACACACCCACCCACCCACACACACACCCACCCACCCGCCCACCCACACACACACGCACGGTGCGATCACTATATGCCGCCAAAGCCTAGCTTTGGGGGCATAAAAAACATATCTAACAAATTCTATTAGCAAACAGAGCAGACCCTGATCAGACGGCTCCTAGAGGAGCCGTCTGATCTGGGTCTACTCTGTTTGCAAATGCGTGAAAACACGTTTCTATAAGGGAAAGGGATAAGGATATCTGGCTCCACTCTTGGTAGTCATCTTTTAGAATGCATCACAAATGGTTTGAAAATTTCGGGAGAGGTTCATCTATGGATCGTCTCTGCCACGCTATATTGAAATTGATCTGACAGACGATCATTTAATTGTTTCCTTATTTGCTGCCATGGCAACAAGTTGTACACAGAGACTGCAATTCTTTGACTAACTTTGATAAAGATTACCATCCCAGGAACATACATACCACATCTTATCAAATTCCATTCAAGTGATGTCATTTGAATGAAAAGTTGATGCTAGACTGACAGATATATACAGATGATAGTGAGCTAAAAATATTACTTTTAGAATAAGAGAAACTGACAATATTTGCAGTCAGAAATTTACTCTGAGTAACAAATATAGGTACATATGCATTGCATTTCATTCATGTAATCATGAAATTTGACACTAGCATGCTACATTCTACCACTGTGGCTTTAGTAGGATATGGCAACACTTGATACTTTTTTAGAGCTTAAAGTGATTGTCTCTACAATAATTGCATATTGAAAATAACATCATAAAACTTGGTATTTGTTATGTTCAATCATTATTATGAAGATTGTCAATTTGAACTTTAAATCGAAAAATGCCCCTGTGATACAAAATAAATCTTTTTCATTATTACTTATAATTTTTTGTTGTTCAACAAAATATTATCGATCTATATCGAACACAACCCGAAATATTAATACATTGTGAATCATATCGGGTCTTTGATATCAAACACATGTTTTGTCTTCTTTAGCATCTATTCGATTGGTTTTCTTGTGATATACTCCTTGTCAGCATATAAACAAATGATAATTTTTAGCCATTTTTAAACGAGTTGCAAGCAGAGACTATCACTTTAATATAAATCTTGCCGAAGAAATCTGATACGTCGGCTGACAGTACTCAGAAAACAGTAATTTGCTTTCAATGTTATTTCATCTGAGAACTGACATCTCCTGTCAATACTCATAGCATCTTGAGCCAAGAATATAATTACCAAGTTCACATCCAAAAATCACTCAGTGGCATCTCTTGTTTCTAAGCCGTTATTACAATACATAACACTTCATTCTACAAAAATTGCCATTAGCTATATTTCTCAAATTCATTTTTTTGTCCTATTTCCTGTCAAAAGTGTCAGCGTGTTCAATAGCTTGGACCTTAATGACTACATAATGTATCAACATAGGAGTCTGTAAAAACAGACGGCTGCTTAATGCAGGACAAAAGTAATCCAGAAAGCTCATTTTGTCCTGCCTTAAGCTACCACCTGTTTTAAAAATCAAGAAGTAGACTTCTTTGGAATGGTAGTATTAGCAAGACTTTAATATACATGTACCAAGAAACTCCAAATCTCAATTCGTTTCAGCCTGTTTGCAACATTTATCATGAATTGAATCCTTTCCCTAATATATACTACAGTAAAACCTCTCTATAATGGCCACTAAATTGTGTTAATTAGTTGGTATTTAGGGCAGGTGGCTGCTTAAAGCAAGGTGAAAGTAAAACAGAACGCTCCTAGAGGAGCGTTCTGTTTTACTTTCACCTTGCTTTAAGCAACCACCTGCCTTTAACACAAAATACTTGATGTAATTTAGTGGCCATTATACAGAGGTTTTACTATAATGTAACAAATAATGACAATGAATATCAATGACAGTAGAACTACAGTCTTGCATAGCTGAATTGTGTAGTTTTGAAACCATCATAATAAATAATCTGTTTGCTTTCATGGAGAAAAATAATGCTCTATAAATCACAATGAATTTAAAAAGTTCACATCCAAAAATCACTCAGTGGCATCTCTTGTTTCTAAGCCGTTATTACAATACATAACACTTCATTCTACAAAAATTGCCATTAGCTATAATTCTCAAATTCATTTTTTTGCCCTATTTCCTGTCAAAAGTGTCAGACTGTTCAATAGCTTGGACCTTAATGACTACATAATGTATCAACATAGGAGTCTGTAAAAGCAGACGGCTGCTTAATGCAGGACAAAAGTAATCCAGAAAGCTCATTTTGTCCTGCCTTTAGCACCACCTGTTTTAAAAATCAAGAAGTAGACTTCTTTGGAATGGTAGTATTAGCAAGACTTTAATATACATGTACCAAGAAACTCCAAATCTCAATTCGTTTCAGCCTGTTTGCAACATTTATCATGAATTGAATCCTTTCCCTAATATATACTACAGTAAAACCTCTCTATAACGGCCACTAAATTGTGTTAATTAGTTGGTATTTAGGGCAGGTGGCTGCTTAAAGCAAGGTGAAAGTAAAACAGAACGCTCCTATAGGAGCGTTCTGTTTTACTTTCACCTTGCTTTAAGCAACCACCTGCCTTTAACACAAAATACTTGATGTAATTTAGTGGCCGTTATACAGAGGTTTTACTATAATGTAACAAATAATGACAATGAATATCAATGACAGTAGAACTACAGTCTTGCATAGCTGAATTGTGTAGTTTCATGATAAATAATCTGTTTGCTTTCATGGAGAAAAATAATGCTAGATATAAATCACAATGAATTTAAACAGTGACTTTTACAGGGGCAATATGAGGGAATGGGTTAAATCTATCATTCCTTTTTGCAAGATTTTCTGTTTTACCCATTGATTAAATATGAAATAGTAAAAACTGCTATACAAATGGAATGGCATTTGACCAGAGCAGATCCTAATTTGCAGGCTCCAGGAGCCCTCTGATCTTGGGCCCAGCCAGTCAGATACAAGTCATTAACCCTTACAATGCGGGAAAAGAGTCACTAATGTCCTTTGCAAACAATTTAGACCCATATGAGAGGGTTCCTAGAGCAGCCCTCTCATCAGAGTCTGCCCTGTTTGTCATGATACACTTTTCTTTAGAAAAATCCCCAAATTTTCACCACAAGCTTGACCTGTTTGAATTTTGGAATAGTCCATTTGAAAATTCAGCATTGAAAGGGTTAATTTACAGCACTCAAAGGCTGCGAAATGAAAATAAATCTGATGAAAAAATGTTTTAGTTCAATCAGATACCTTACTACATTGTACTCAATTTCTGGTCAAATTCCTCAGTTCTCAATTTTGCAACAAAACGGAAGCTCCCCAATTCGGAGAATGTGTCTATCTGGCCAAAAGACAATACTAAAGCAGAATAAAATGTCAACAGAGGCCCTTGACAATTCATTGTCACAGTATTCATGTACACTTTCTCATAAAGCAAAAGCTGCCTTATATTAATTCCTTTAGTAACCATAGAAACCAAGATTTTTCTGCTTCTTTTTTTACTGACTGTAAGTGGAAATTTATATTCAATGTAAAGTCCCCATTATATTTCAGTTGATGGCTTGGAATTGTTGGCACCAGCCAAAGTGATTCATCATCACAGTGCAGTAGATACATGTAGCTCAGATTAAACCCTTTCCATGTTGAATATTCATGTAAGAAATAATGTCATCATGAATATTTAATATTGTAATGGCATGTGTACACTGGATGTTTTGGTATTCGGAGAAACTGTAGAATCAGATCTATATTATTCTATAAGCAAACAGAGCAGACTCTGATCAGACAGCTATTACAGGAGCTGTCTGATCGGGATCTACTCTGTTTGCAAAGGCTTGCAAAGGCTTTTAAAGGTGTCTTTATGAAGTAAATGGTTCAAGTCATTTCATAGAGAGGGTTCTAACGTCAACGAGTAACTGTAAATTACTGTACATACATGTACTATTACTGTAAATTTATATCGAGGGTTTCGTGCAAAACTATTGTAACTAAAAAGAATCTGATGCTCGTTGTCTTCTAAGGCTCGTTTAGGAACATGTGATCTTAAAAGACAACTCGCAACAGATCCTCTATATAATAAATGAGCGAATTAGTATTCATGATGTCATTATGTCTAACATGGATATTCATGGAGTAAAGGGAGTATTTCATTATCCTCCTACTTTCATAATTTATGTTCTTCACAATATCAGGAGTTCAGTACTTTCGTGGCAGCCGTGCAGCCGTAAAAAATGCCTTGTTCTTCAGTCTCAGTGTTGTTATCTGGTCCTTCGGGATCATTAATTTCAATGCTTTTGGTTATGAAAATTTAATACCCCTTAAGCCAGTGCTAGGGTGTGTGAATTTTCTCTTTTTTGCACTGCTGCTTTTGCTTTTGAAGGATCTCCTACTTTCAGCAAAGATATTCACAAATAAAAAAATAACTAGAGGTTTTTGTCACAAAAACGGATGTCTCCCCTCTAATAAAAACAATATGTAAAGGGAAATCACTAAAAATGTTATGGTCTTGATGAATGATACTTCCCCTCACCACATTTTTCAAGAAGAAAATGATAATAGCTAATAACTCCAAAAATACTGATACCAGATTTATGGCCCTTGTGCACAACACTTACTTTCATCATGCTCTTTCCAAAAATAAAATGTCATTCCAATAGCATTAGTCAAACAGGAGTTATTGATCGGCCAAAAAATGTAACAAAGGGCAATAACTCCAAAAGTATTGAAGCCAGAGTTATGGCCCTTGTTCATGACACTTTCTCTCATCATGCTCTTTCCATCTATGAAGTTTCAATACGATGGCAAGAGCCATGTAGGAGTTATCGTCCGGACAAGAAAGCATTAAACAAATGTACAAGGGGCAATAACTCTAAATTTATTGAAGCTCGAGTTAAGGATCTTATGCATGACACTTTCTCTTATCATGATCTTTCCATGTATGAAGTTTCACTCCAATGGCATGTGTCACATAGGAGTTATCATCCGGACAAAAAATTGTGATTTTTTTTACAAAGGGCAATAACTCCAATATTAGTGAAGCCAGAGTTATGGATCTTGTGCATGACACTTCCTCTCGTTATGATCTTTCCATATATGAAGTTTCAATCCAATGGCATGAGCCATATAGAAGTTATCTTCCGGACAAAAAAGTGTGATTTTTTTTACAAAGGGCAATAACTCCTATATTAGTGAAGCCAGAGTTATGTACCTTGTGCATGACACTTCCTCTCATTATGCTCTTTCCATATATGAAGTTTCAATCAACTGGCATCAGGCATATTGAAGTTATTGTCCGGACAAAAAAATGTGATATTTTTTACAAAGGGCAATAACTCCAATATTAGTGAAGCCAGAGTTATGGACCTTATGCATGACACTTCCTCTCGTCACGATCTTTCCATATATGAAGTTTCAATCCAATGGCATGAGCCATATAGGAGTTATCGTCCGGACAAAAAAGTATGTTTTTTTTTTACAAGGGGCAATAACTCCTATATTAGTGAAGCCAGAGTTATGGACCTTGTGCATGACACTTCCTCTCATTATGCTCTTTCCATATATGAAGTTTCAATCAACTGGCATCAGGCATATTGAAGTTATCGTCCGGACAAAAAGTGTGATGGACAGACAGACAGACGGACAGACGGACAGACGGACGGACGTACTAACAAATGGGTAGTTGTGTGAACTTTTCCTTTGATCTTTTCTTGTGGGACTAGTCCCACAAGAAAAACTATTTTTGGCTCTAACTTTGGAAAAGAATGATCTGGAAGCTAACCCTAACCCTAACCCTATGTCCCACAACTGGCCAGGTTAATGTCACAAGAAATGGCCAGGTTAATGTCACAAGAGATGGCCAGGTTAATGATTTTACTTGTGCGACTAGTTAGAAAAAGTCACACAACTACCCTTTGGTGAGTGCGGACAGACGGACAGACGGACAGACGGACAGACAGACAGACAGACAGACAGACAACTCTCACGAAAACAATATGTCTCCCCCATATAAATATGGGGGGAGACATAATTATGACAAAAATGCAGCAATACCAAAACAGTAAAATATGATTTTTGCTCTTTTCATCTATGCTTATTACTAAGTCTATTATCACCTTGTCTCATGAATAATCATGTAACAAATAATAACTATAACTTACATGTATATGAATAATACTGGTAATTCTCATGAATAATCATGTAAGAAATAAAAATTACAGTATATGAATAATAATTAACTTTTTTTTATAATGGCATTATGAACAAGAGATGTTTGTAAAACATGTATACCCCCTAGACCCACTGACTTTTGACCTAGTGACCTCAAAAACTATAAGGGTCATCTAGTGGTCACTAATCACCACAGGAAGTTTTGAAGATCCTATGCCAGACCATTGAGCAGTTATTGATCAGAAAACAGTTCACCAGTTATTGTGTCATTGTGACCTTAACCTTTGACCTAGTGACCTAAAAAACACTAGGGGTCATCTAGTCATCATGCACAACCACCACAGCAAGTTTGAAGATCCTAAGCCATACCATTGAGCAGTTATAGATCGGAAACCATTTCACCAGTTAAGGTCATGGTGACCTTGACTTTTGACAGTGACCTAAAATACTATAGGGGTCATCTAGTAGTCATGACCAATCACTAAGTGCAGCAAGTTTGAATATCCTAAGCCAAACCACTGCTCAGTTATTGATCGGAAACAATTTCACCAGTTAAGGTCATGGTGACATCGACCTTTGACCTCAAAAACAATAGGGGCCATCTAGTGGTCATGAGCAACCACCACAGCAAGTTTAAAGCTATGTCAAATCCTTGAGCAGTTATTGATCGGAAACCATTTCACAGTTAAGGTCATGGTGACCTTGACCTTTGACTCAGTAACATCAAAAACGATATGGGTCATCTAGTGGTGATGCCCAACCACCACAGCAAGTTTGAAGATCCTAAGCAAACCCTTGAGCAGTTATTGATCGGAAACAATTTCACCCATTAAGGTCATGGTGACCTTGACTTTTGACATAGTGACCTAAAAACAATAGGGGTCATCTAGTGGTCATGACCCATCACCTTAGCTAGTTTGAAGATCCTAAGCCAAACCATTGAGCAGTTATTAATCGGAAACCATTACATCAGTTTAAGTCATGGTGACCTTGACTTTTGCAATAGTGACCTCAAAAAGTATAGGGGTCATGTAGTGGTCATGACCAATCACCACAGCAAGTTTGAAGATCCTAAACCAGATTACTGAGCAGTTATTAATCCGAAACCATTTCATCAGTTTAGGCCATGATGACCTTGACCTCAAAAACTATATGGGTCATCTAGTGGTCATGACCAACCACCACATCAAGTTTGAAGATCCTAAGCCAAATCATTGAGCAGTTATTGATCTGAAACCGTTTTATCAGTTTAGGTCATGGTGACCTTGACCTTTGACCTAGTAACCTCAAAAACAATAGGGGTCATCTAGTGGCCATAAGCAACCACCATGTGCAGCAAGTTTGATGATCCTAACCCAAACCCTTGAGCAGTAATTGATCGGAAACCATTTCACCAGTTAAGGTCATGGTGACCTTGACCTTTGACCTACATGTAGTCACCACAGCAAGTTTGAAGATCCTAAGGGGGATTTTCTGACCACGGCAGTAATGATAGAATTAGATCTACATGTATATTAGTCCATAAGCATACAGAGTATACTCTGATCAGACGTCCCCTACAGGAGTGATGTAATTTGGGTCTACTCTGTTTGCAAAGGTATCAAAAGCATAATTATGAGGTAAATGGTTAGATATGTAACATGTCTGAAGTCATTTCCTGAAAAAAAAATGCCATTACTAAACAGATAAAGCTTGACAAACACATGGTTAGACAAACAGGATACATATGCAGACAAACGGTTGTTAGCCAGAGTAACAGATAAAGGTGCATATTCAAATACTAAGTTCATCCTTTCTCCACCAAATCTCATGTTGTGTCCACTCTATAGACGATTCTAAAGAGTGGTCGCAGCAGTGTTTGGTGGGGAAATAAAGAAGTAATTTTTGAAAATGTTTTAATTTATGCATCTTATCTGGACTTCTGTTAACATTATCCCAATGTGCCGAAGGGTTCAGAAATGAGGGGTATGTTAAATACTTTGCATAAAAAACTGTCATGTTTCTTACAAGCAGATATATAGATGTGACCCATCATTTGAATTGTCTTTGACAGAGATGATTCTAATGAGTAGTTACAACTATACATTTGGAGGAGAATTAAGGGACTTCCACGCTATCTTCTGCCTCTCATTATGCATTTCAGGTGATACACAAAAACAATTCTGTCAATGTGCTTACCTGAATTAGTCTGTCATAAAATCTGCCTGGCCATCCCTTGTCTTCTAGCTTGAAGTGAAAGCATTATCCCATCTTGAGCTGCAGCTCTTCCATTGGAAAGTTAACCCACTGAAAACGCAGACACTGGTTATGCTAATGCAGCAGTCATTGTTTACTCTAATGCTGTATTCACTGGTTACTCAGATGCAGCAGTCACTGGTTATGCTAAATTGCAGCAGTCACTGGTTACTCTAATATTGTAGTCACTGGTTACTGTAACAGAGTGTTCCCTAGTTACTCTAATGCAGGAGCCACTGTTTACTCTAATGCAGCAGTCACTGGTTATGCTAATGCAGTAGTCACTCGTTACTCCAATGCAGCAATCACTGGTTATGCTAATGCAGCAGTCACTGGTTATTCTGATGAAGTAGTCACTGGTTACTCCAATGCAGTAGTCACTGATTACTCTAATGCAGTAGTCACTGGTTACTCTAATACAGTAGTCACTGGTTACTCTAATGCAGCAGTTACTGGTTACACTAATACTGTAGTCACTGGTTACTCTAATGCAGCAGTCACTGGTTATGCTAATGCAGTAGTCACTCGTTACTCCAATGCAGCAATCACTGGTTATGCTAATGCAGCAGTAACTGGTTACTCTGATGAAGTAGTCACTGGTTACTCTAATACAGCAGTCACTGGTTACTCTAATACTGTAGTCACTGGTTACTCTAATACAGCAGTCACTGGTTAGTCTAATACAGCAGTCACTGGTTACTCTAATGCAGAAGTCACTGGTTACTCTAATACTGTAGTCACTGATTATTCTAATGCAGCAGTCACTGGTTACTCTGATGCAGCAGTCACTGGTTACTCTAAAAGAGTATTAACTGGATACCCTAATGCAGCAGTCACTTGTTACTCAAATGCAGCAGTCACTTGTTACTGTAAAGCTGCCCTGCACATTATCAAAACAGTATTTCACATGTCCACCCATCAAACAAATGTAAGTGCATGTAAGCTTTTCAGTATCATCAATATAGATGTAAGCTTAAATCTCATCAGCTGACATGTGTGAGATTAGCCTTCTACTTGATAGTGACAACTATAGCCTTTTACTTGAAAGTGACAACTATAGCCTTCTACTTGATAGTGACAACTATAACCTTTACTTGATAGTGACAACTATAGTATTTTACTTGATAGTGACAACTATAGTATTTTACTTGATAGTGACAACTATGGCCTTTTACTTGATAGTGACAACTAACGACACCTTACGAAACAAAGTAGTCCACCGTGAAACAGCTCCTGCCGGAGCTATCTGATCAGTGTCTACTCTGTTTGCTTTTGTTACAGGTACTTAACCACTTGCCATGGAAATAAATTTCCTTTATAATATTTTTTATACTGGAATAAAAATAATTAATATCTATGACGACTGGAGTCATGCATGGACAGTCATCAGGTAAAGGGCTAGGACTAACTAGTTGTTTGTTATTGCATGTCAGCTCACCAGCATAACCTAGGCAATCTTACTAGTAACTAGCTGTTGTAAGTAGCTCACTAGTATCACCAGTCCATCAGCTCACTAGACAGTTCACTAGCATAACCAATATCATCTCACTAGTAACTAGCAGTTGTAAGTAACTCACTACTATCACCAGTCCATCAGCTCACTAGTCAGCTCACCGGCATAACCAGTGCAATCTCACTAGTTAACTAGCTGTTATCAGTAGCTCCATATTATCACCAGTCCATAAGCTCACTGGAATAACTGACCTATGCAGTCTCACAAGTAAAAAGCTGATATAAGTAGCTCACTAGTATCACCAGTCCATCAGCTCACTAGTCAGCTCACCAGCATAACCCATACAACCTCACTAGTAACTAGCTGGTGTAAGTAGCTCACAAGTATCATCAGTCCATCAGCTCATTAGAGTGTATCAGCTACGTTTGTGAAAAAGTGTAGTGAATTAACATGTAATGTCTTGATAGGTACCAGCTATTACCACTTGTTGACAACCAAAAACTCGACCCAAAACTGTCTTACTGAACTGCTGACTAGGCAATAGTTATATGCACTTGAAAATGCTTCAAGAAGTTCAAGCAATATATAAGTTTTGTCTATATCGAGGGGAATATTGGATTCAGGAGTCTGACAGTAGAGTTCTGATATATCTTCATAATAATAATAGTTCTTTGTTTGAAAACAGCCAAGAGTTTATAATCTACCAAAAACTATGATGATGTAAAACATGGCAGTCTAGATGAAGAAGTCTCATACTTCTTCAGACTATTGTAGATCCTGTGAGACTGCAGTGGTGATTGCAAATCAAGTGTCTTGTCGAACAAATTGAATAACTACACTTCTGTGACATCTAATTACCATCTTGTAACTAGAGCAGTTACTGTTACTAGGAAAACTGGCAAACTGAGAAGTCGAATCGAGAAGTCGCAATAAATATTGTGAAACAGCAAACAAGTCTTAGAGTCCTTCACGTAGAATACCAAATGATGTTATTTTAAATGAAAACTTGTTTCTTCATGTATTGTGTATGAAAAGTCCATTTTCCAAATTCATTCATCAATTTTCTTCTTTCAATAATGTCTTTCTGTTCAGTGTTAGTGCAGAGATTATCTTCATTTCTACATCAGTTCTTCATTTCTACATCAGTTTTTCTGTGCTTCAATTTCAAAACAGAGACTTTGTTTCATTTATATTCAGTCAAATACCCCAGTTTTCATTAATACAATTAAATAAATACAGATCAGCTCCATTCAGACTTGAGTGTATCCTTGATAGATACATGCACATCTTCTGTATTGTTTCATGTCCTGAGTCACTCCTGACCACTTATGTACAGGCAAAGTGATCAACAGCATATACATTGACCCTTTCCTTAATAAATATCCATGTAAGAAATAATAGACATCATGAATATTTAGTAGCTGAATTTTCATAATGGCATATGAACACAAGATCTTCCGGCAAAGGCAGAAACTGCAGAATCAGATTGAAATAATCACAATTTAATAAACAACAAACCCTGATAATATGGCTCCTACAGGAGCCATCTAATTTGGAGCTACTCTGTTTGCGAAGGAAACAAAAGGCATATCTATGAGGTAAAGGGTTAAAAGAAAGGAATAAGTTTGACCTAGACAAGTCTCTTCCACTTTCAAGGAAATACTGCTCTTCATCCCTTTTGAATGCTAAGTTACATACAGGTGTCATCCACTTACATTCTCAATGAACGTTTCTTCCTTTTGTGCTCAAAATTGGATTCCGATGTGTAATATTGAATAGTTCACTCAACATCTGTTTTAAAATTGACTGCAACGCTCATCGCACACTCATTCATTCTGTGGAATGCATTCATTTGGAACAATCCACTGAACTTGTATTTTCCGGTGTTTCAGCTCTTTGTCAGTAATATATTTGAAATCTAAAACAATTGCTTCTGGAGTAGTTGTCCACTGTTTCTTTCCAAACATCACCATATGAGTGTCAAACAGTTTAGATCCAAATGAGACACTGTTTCTCTTACTGGCAGTACAGTATAGTAAGAGCTGAGTATATTGTCCATCACGAAGCATCAGTTAAGGCAAATACAATCCAAAGGCAAATCCAATCCAATGGCAAACACAATCCAATGGCAAACATAATCCAATGGCAAATAAAATCCAAATGGCAAACTACATCCAAATACTGCAGAATAACATATCTATGGCACTTTCACAAGAAAACCTCTTAGATAACTTGAAAGTGTCAAAGTTAAACAAAAAATAGAACACTTTGGGTATGTGCTTGTTAATAAGTTTTTTTGTCATGGCTTAATTGTTAATTCATTAGAAAAATGCTTACTGGCAATACAGCGGCTTACATTCAGCATGTCTTTGTGTCTCTCAATATTTTATGTAGACTATTTTTCAGTTCCAAACTACATGTACAACCCACAAAAATGGATACCTAACATCATATAACTTAGATATTACTTTTTAACTGTTTTTCAAAAACAAGCACTTCAAATATGTAGTTAAAGTAATACTGTAATTGTGAACCACCCTGATAATAGACTGTACATGTATCCTGCATTAATGTAGCTGACCAGTGTATAAAGTACACAGACAATCTCTTGGAATAAATTATTTACTGAGTGATCATAATTTGTGACAAAATTCTATTGTTCATGCTGCTCTTCTGCAACTGCACAATTCCTTTACCAATGGACATTGTAAGTCCTTACTCCATAGGTAATTTGTTTTACATTCCACCAACACAGAAAACCCATCAAGGTAAAGTAAAATGGAGATGGTACATTCACTTCAAGCATTCAAACAGTATAAGAGATTACAACAAACATGGTAAAAATTCCTATAAACTTATGAAACTACTTATCATTTTAGATCTGTTTGATACTTTATATCACACATTCTAGAATCACCAGATTCTTCGATCTGTACCGTTAATACTTCATCTTTGTTCATTTCCTCACATTTGGCATTTATATCAACAATTTTCGACACATGATTTCTGACTGGAGACTCCGGTTGGTTTGAAGGGATCCAGTCACTGACCTGATTTCTGACTGGAGACTCCGGTTGGTTTGAAGGGATCCAGTCACTGACGTTTAATTCAGAATCCTTTGAAACTTCAGATGAATCATTTGCCAGTGTTTGATTTGTATCACTGTTGTTGACATTTTCTGTTGGTGGCTCAGCAGGAACATCATCAAAGGTTGCCCAATTTTCAGCAGTATTTGATGAATTTTCAGTATCTATATCAGATCTATTGTCAGTATCATTTAATGAACTGGTACCCAATTTGGAAGTTTCTGGGGTGAAGAAATATCTTGGGGAGTGAATGGACAATTTACGAGCTTGCGGGGAGCATGCTGGTGAAAGCTTGGGCGATAGAGTTGGGGGGACTAAAACTCGTTTTGGAGAGTGTCCGGGCAACCCATCCTCAACAAGAATAGCTGACCGTGTGTGAGTAAATAGCAGATCTTCGTTGAAACTGAATACTGGACTGCCACAAGAATCCTGAACAGACTTTGCACTCCTTCTAGGACTTCTACCCTTAAATGAATCTTCCCTTGGTAGTTTGATTTTCAATTTTTCTAAATTACTGCTCCCTGGTGATTTCTCAGGTGAACTTATACTGGCATATTCTTCTAAACCATGTATATTAATAGGCGTAGTGCTTCTGGGTCGTTCAATTGGATTTGTTGTTACTTGCAATCGTTGTAAACGTTTTTCATAAGCTTTTCTCTTTGATACTATGGCACTTTCCTCTTTTGTAAGTGGAGGTGGTAATACTGGACGAGAGACTTTAGGAGAACTGTAGGGAGTTGAATCGGAGTCATTGGAGTCTCTCCCTTTGCTGTGGGATCTACCACTACCATGTCTTCCATCTTTTATATGCTTTGCTGTAGCTCCCTTTGTAGCAGAAATATATCCACTCCGAATATACCCACTATCAGAATCTGAGCTATCACTCTCCGAATCATATCCTTTGTGGGAGGCCTTCAGCTTTAAGGTTGGTAACGGAGATAAACTCTCCGTTTTCTCTTGATCTGATATATCTGATGAGTTCTCTATCTGCTCGTATTTCACGTTGCTGGCTTTTTCACGATACTTCCTACCTTTAACTTTTAACTGAGTTTGAATTTCTTCAGCACTAGCATTATTTTCACTGCTGTTGGCGTCCTTTGATTCAGTGCTAGTGTCTACTGTACAGTTGTTCTCTTGATCTGTTACTGATGGCGGTACAAAAAGATCATTAAACTCTTGAGGTGCTTCAATTGGAGTTGGTGTTTCAGGCTCTTTGCTTGGTGTATCTACATCCCTAGGGGAACTGAATTCTGATAGATCCACCTGAGAATTTGACTCCGAAGACTCGGCTGTTTCTTTAATGCCCTTTTCTGGTTCACTGCTCTGATGAAGGTCGGCTGTGAGGTACTGCTCATCGTCATCGAGATCGATGGTGTCAAACGAGGCAAGAGGTGCTTTTATTTCATACAAAGTCTCAGTAGATTTCTTCAAAGAGCTGGTGCTCTGCATCTCAGCATGAGTTACATTAGGATTGTTCTGTAAAAGGAAAAATGAACTATTGAACTTAACCTATTCCCTGTTGAATATTCATGTAAGAAATAATGACATTGTGAATATTTATTAATTGACTTTTTATATATAATGTCTTAAACGGGTCTGCTCTGTTTGCTTATGAAATTATAATATAATGATTGATTGTCATTCACTAGATTCAAAGGTACTACACAAATACTATCGCAACAAACAGTGCAAACTAAGATCTGACACTGGGTTCAAATTTGGGACTGATTTGGATCTACAGTTTTTAGATGTCCTTGTGCCATTATTCTTTGATGGCATGGACCATATTAACCACAGTAATCAAATGAGATTAAGTCTTTCTGAGATGCAAGAGTCTGACAAATTCCATTGTGTCCTCAGAGTAAATGAAATTAATTTTTGACAAATTTCATTGTGTCCTCAGAGTAAATGAAATTATTTTTTATTTGACCTGATTTTCACAAGAATTTTTGGGATTCATATATCGAGGAAAAGTATATATGCTTTTTTATCTAATTTTGATTTAGATCAAACCCTTTCCCTCATATAAACGCCTTTTCACACATTTGAAAACAGAGTAGACCTAGACCAGACGACTCCTATAGTATTTCTGGCAAAGTCAAAACTTCCTGTAATAATATGCTATTATACAAATTAGCTTTTAAATATTCATGATGTCAGTATTTCATGAGATAACGATTACGGGTTAATTAATCTTGATGTTTAATACATATCTTATAAAATGGTAATGATTTCACACTAATTTAAAAGTAAAAATTAACTTTCATATTGATTACAGAATAATTAATCCTTTATTCCATGAATATTCATTTAAGAAATAATGACATCATAAATATTAGTTTGATTTATAAACTAATTTAACAGAACATGGACACAGAGACTTTTGGCCAAGGCAGAAACTGTATAGTCATATCTATATATCATAAGCAAACAGAGCAAACCCTGACAGACGGCTCATACAGGAGCCATCTGATCTGGGTCTACTCTGTTTGCAACCGCATAGAAAGGCGTATTATGGAATAAAGGGTTAAACTAAAAATCCTTCCTATCAGAACTTGTAGTTTATCTTTTCAATCTTTACAACACTCCCTCATAAATGAAGATTTCCCAGTATACTCTTGTTCACAACATTGCAAGTAAATATTTTATTGTTTGTTTTTATCTAGGTTTTATTCCCTGTAACAGTATTTTCAGTCATATGACATTATCCAGCTAATTACAGGTGGAGAAAGACCCAGGAAGTTTTTCTACATGTATGGAATAAATTGCATTGTTTCATGCACAGAAACCAGCGCCTACATATAATCCTCAATGTAATGAGGGAGTGTAGTAATCACAAAGAAGAAGAAGAAAAGTCTATGGGTATAACCACCGACCTATCGCAAGCAAGCTAAAAGGCTTCCTCACATTAAAAATCCAAATGCCCAGGCCAGGATTTCAAACACAGTGGTGTACTTGTGAGGAGAGAACCAGGTGCCAATCAAACAGTGAAATTGCAGTGGACTGTTCATAGATTAGACTTAGTATATAAGACGTTTTTAAATTTTTACTTGCCCAAAGTCAAAGTGTACATGACCGAGTCAATAGGAACCCGATTCATGCGAATCATATCCTACCTGCCAATTCTGAATATTAACATGGAATTTTAAGATCATAAAAATTCAAGTGAGTTTACACAGAGTCTGACTGCACAATATATTTAACAGTACTGAGTAGATAGACATACCGTATATATAAACAAGTGACTTAATATTAAAATGTTCTGCATTCACATTGATGCATTGATAGAAATCAGAATAATGGACAGACAGATTGACAGACACTGACACACAGTACCATGGACAGACAGATTGACAGACACTGACGCACAGTACCAAAGTGTTCTGTAGGTAAGTGTGCATCCATATGCATGTGAACGCATAGTTTATATAGCTAATAATGTATACATATAACATGTGACTTCAACAAAAAGAGCAAACATACATTATAAATATCCAAGCTAAATTTTCGTTAGTCGCTTCATGCATTTGTCATCAGCAAATTCCTGAATAAATGGTGTGATAATCATCTCATTGTACTTAATCCGTCTTACCAGTCTTACTATACAAAACAATCCAGCGACAACTTGTCCGAACGAGCGAAAACACTGATCTAGCGCATTTATTTATCGCGCTGTCGCTGATATCAACAGGTCAAGAAACTTTGTTTTCTGTAAGAAGACTAGCAGAGACTTAATCTGCTTATCGACTCAAATGTCAAAAGCACAAAAACATGCGGAAATCTGAACTACAACTGTCAAATACAGATATCTGCTTCATAACGAATTGTCGACATAATACAAAAGGAAATGACTAGCTCTACGTATATCAAAATTGTAATCGACCTTAAAAATCCGGCATTACAGTCCCATGCATAAGCATTCGTCGTACATGGACCAAGAGTATCGATCAACTTGTCTTGCAGCAGCTTCCTTACCACCATATTATGTTTACGGAAGTGACGTAAGGGAATTCCTGTGGCCTCGATTTAGACAATTTATATGGCGGGAAATGTGACAGCTACCAGTTCGATGAACTAAGCCAACAAATAGATTGAAAATGGGAAGAAATTTGCACTTTTTTATCATTTTCCCCTTTTCCTCGGGATTGTTTTATTTAAATCTACTGCGGACATGGATACATATTTGTGTAAATATCGACTTTCTGATTTCCACAAATAATAATAATAATTTCAATGATAATTATAAAAAGAAATATATCTAGATCTTCTTAAAATTAAATACTAAAAAACACATTCTTATCAATTCCATGTCAATTGTTGCTGATTGGTTTGTCCAGATCAGAGACATTTACATACATGTATGCACGTGTAACAGGACTGGTGAAAAACATGCAGCCAGACCGGAGATCGAACCCGGGACCCCTCGCTTACAAGGCGAGTGCTCTAACCACTGAGCTATCCGAACCGCTTACTGTCTTTCACCCAGTACCTGTACCCGGCCTGTCACACTACTCCCCCTTTTCCCTGAGATTCTCGCCGAATCTGCAGCAGAAATCATGGGCGTGCACAGGGTCCGATTTTCCCGTTGGGCGCCAACTGTAACAGGACTGGTGAAAAACATGCAGCCAGACCGGGGATCGAACCCGGGATCCCTCACTTACAAGGCGAGTGCTCTAACCACTGATGTATGTATATGTCATTATGTCTCTGTGTATAATTATGTCTCTGATAAAAATAAGAAAAAAATGAAACTCTTTCTCGCATCAATTTTAAAATGACATGTTTTTGAAGGAAAATGTTAACACATCTATGGTTTAGTTCACAGATGCCCTAAGCATGCTATGTCTCAATAACAACAGCAACAACTCCATCACAAATACATTTTTTTAATCACACTTTTTTCGCGAACACCCCTGCTTTGTATAAGCACGAAGTAAATACAGATGAATTTTTTTTTTAGTTGATATCCTTAAATTATACCCCGTGACCAGTGGTTTTAATTCTTATCCAAGTCTTAACGTAAGATTAACTCTTGGCACGCTAGATTCTGCACACGACTCTAAACAACATTAACAAAGTTTTGTTTCAGTAACATGACCAGAGCTTGAAATGGACCAAAATTATTGGTAAACATTACCTCACACCAATTAAATAGTTAAGTTAACCCTTTTCTTCATATAAACGCATTTTCACGTACTTGCAAACAGAGTAGACCCAGATTAGACGGCTCATATACTAGTTTTATAATGACACATGGACACGGGAATCATTGACCACGAAACTAGAATCAGATCTACATTGTTTCATAAACAAACAGTGCAGACCCTGTTCAGACGGCTCCTGTAGGATCCGTCTGATCTGGCTTTAGTCTGTTCGCAAAGGTGAGACATGGCGAATATATGGAGTAAAGGGCTAAGAAAGCACATACTCTGTTGTCATAGAGCTGTAGAGAACATGGCAGAGTACTGATCTCTCTAATTTGCTCTACCCTTTCGGTACTCAATAGTACCGCCTCAGTTAGGGTTGGAGTTGGCGGAGAAGAGATTACAATAATAGTTTACCTAGTTTTCCTAAATATTCCACTTACATACAGCTCCACGATGATAACTTTGCTATTAGTTTAATTTCCTATACATGTAGTTAAGCATATCTTACAATACATTAACAAACACAAACCATCATTTAGTGTTTGGGGAACAGACGAAAGTAAATTTGTGATAACTTGTTGTCTAACCCTAGCTTTTTAACCTTTCCTTCATATAAACGTGTTTTCACGTATCTGCAAACAAAGCAGACACAGATCAGACGTCTCCTACAGGAGTCGTCTGATCAGGGTCTGCTCTACTTGCTTATGGAATGTGATAGGTCTGTTTCTTTTGTTTCTTAAATTGCTACAATGTTCCACCTTCCATATATCATCATACTTATTTTGTTTATAGATTTTCTGTAGGTATTGACATTTGGAATAAACATAGAACAGGGAAAATGTTAATGTGTACGATGTTTATGCACTTAAAAAGGTTCAGAAGGTTACTCTTTCTAATAATAAATTTAAATAAACAAATATTTAACCCCCGCTCATTATTACTTGTAAGGGAAAGAACTCAGCAAAAGACTATGTCAAATTGCGGAATGGATTATTTCCCTTAAAAATAATATTTTACGAATTGTTTATGTACAGAGCGAAATTTTGATGGTTATCACAAACCACTCGGTGCACAGGGTGCCATTTCGTGGGTCTACATGGTCTAAAAAGTAAAAAAAATAAAATAATTGGGTCGATTTAGTGTTATAACACTAAATCGACCCACGAAATGGCCCCCTGTGACTCGGTGTCACTAAAGTTGATTAAACATGAATATGTCACAGTAGAAATTTCGATTCAGGACAATCGCTGATTCTCATAGGACAGATTGCGATCGCAATCTCTCCTAGGACAAACTCCGATTCCCTTTTTAAATAATTCATAATAATATATGTTTGTCATGTTCTGAATATAGACATGTGGTCTTAAAATAATATATTCTTCCAGTAGAATTTTAGATTTTCTTTGTAGTGTTAAAGTGTCATATATAACACTAATAATAAATTCTTCTAGTAGAATTGTACATTTTCCAAGAAGAATTAACGTGTCATATCTAAAACTAATAATAAATAGAATTGTATTTTTTCATGATAGAATTACAGCTTGTCCTTTGACAGACTGTGATCGGAATATCGTCTATTGTTCTTAGGGTGTATTAGGATCAGAGTCTGTCCTAGGAGTAATTGCGATCGCAATCTGTCCTAGAAGAATCGACGATTGTCCTGAATTGCAATTTCTACTGTGACATATATACGAGTATGTATACATATCATATAACAATGCTTGGATGAGCTTTCATTTCAAGGCAGTTGTAAGAAATGCAAAACACATCAATTCGGTAGTGGACACTCCTGCAGGATACATACATTCTGAAAATAGACCCCTCGAACAGCAATGTAGAAAGAGAAAATTGCAGACTCGGCTGTATTGAATCTGTTCATGAGCAAAACTTTATTAAAAGTGCAACACTACTCGTGCTCCCTAGCTTAAGCGGTACATACCACTTCAACATGCCAAACAATAATTGCCGATCTAAAATGAGCTGCTTCAATACAACTACATAAGAAATTGATTTTAACCCTTTACCTGGTGAATATTCATGTCAGAAATAACGATATCGTGAATATACATATCGAGGGTTTGGTGCAAAACGTTTACAAGTAACTCCTTCACAAAATGAAGGAGTCACACTAGTTTTGCACCAAGCCCTCGATATGAGCTGAATTATATATTGGTATATAAACATGACTTTTAGGTCATGGAAGAAGCTGTAGAATCAGTGGGAGTTTTAAAAAGCAAATGATTGCTTAATGTAGATGCAGGGCAAAAGTAATGCAGAAAACTTCAAATTGGAGCTGCATTAACCTGCCTTGAAGACCCAGATTTAGAATCTTTTTAATGGTCGCTTAAGACAGGTTATACTGCTATATACATGTATGTAATGTAAGAACTCTCACGCACTCGCACGCACGCACCCCCAAAAAGAAACCCAACAAAAACAACAACAATACAACAACAACAAACAAAACAAAAACAAACCCCAGAAAATAATTAGGAGACTATCAGCAGGAAACTACAGTACCAGGGACAATATTCAATGACATTTATCAGTCTAATCCTCAGACTCACATTTTAACAAGCAAATTTAACCATTTCGCTGCCAATGCCGGATCTGTGATTACCTATACAAACAGTTTGGATCCAGATGAGACGCCGAGTAACTCATCAGGATCCAAACTGTTTGTTACTGTTACTATGTTTTTGAAATAAAAATGAAGAAAATAATAATAAAAAAAAATTGTAGCAGACGACAAAGTTAGCAGACGACATACTTTGGCAGCGAAAGGGTTAAACAGAAGTTCACAATTTGTGAACATATTTGTCTTAACCCTTTATTCAATGAATACACCTTTTCAGAGCACAGGTCACCGTCACAATGAATTATGTAACTCGACAGAAAAAAAATGTATGAACACTAGATATATCTAGTGTTCATACATTTTTTTTCTGTCGAGGTTCATAATTCATTGTGACGGTACCCTGTGTTTCATAGTAGGCTCAGATCAGACGGCTCCTGTAGGACCCGTCTGACCAGGTTCTGCTCTGTTTGCTTATGATATAAAATATATGGTTCTACAGAATCTGTCATAGCCAAATTTCTTGTGTTTATGTCCTATCATAAAACTAAATATAACTAATATTCATGGTGTCATTATTTCTTCTTTTACTCTGTGAATAGCTATTATTCACAGAGTAAAGGGTTCAACAGGATTATCAGCCCTTGCATAAAATTTAAATTCTTCTTTACTAAAATTCCGATTTAGAGGGGTTTACTGTAACTGAGTCTTCCATAAAGATAACATTGTCTGATATTTTTCGTGCTGGATTGTGTTATGCCCTCCACAAGGTGGGATGCATACAGCCTTGCTATTGTTCGTCCGAACGCCTGTCCATCAGTGCACATCAGTGTACACATGTCCTGCAAATCTTGCGTGTGCCACTCCTCATACACCAATAGGAGGATTTATTCCAAACTGTCACAGATTAACACCTTTGATATGAAGATTATGTTTGTTTACCAGAGTTGTGTATGTTTGTATGATCTACTATATGTGTAATTTATTCGATTCTTACGTTTCATCAATCTTAAATTATAGCTGTGAAGTTTGGTGTTTTGTTAAGGCTGATAACATAGAACGAGTGCATAGATAGTTTTGTAAATGGCTGCTAAACGTAAAAAATCAACAAACTCACTGGCACTATATGCCGAATTAGGGCGTTACCCATTACATATATGTAGATATATCAGAATCATTAAATTCTGGTTAAAGTTTTATACGCATAAATACGACAATTGTATTCTAAAAGCTGTTCTCGATAACCAGAGACGGGATATTAACAATAGTACTAATAACTGGTCAACTAAGGTAAGAGATCTGTTATGTAGCTCGGGGTTTTCAGATGTCTGGGCATTCCCAGAATCTGTCTGCTTAGAAGTATTTTTACCTGTCGTTAAGACTCGTTTAAAAGATATTTACATTTCTCAATGGCAAGAAAGCGCCAATAACTGTACATCTTTGGTTTTGTTTAAAGAACTAAAGACAACATTTAGTGTGTCTACATATTTAAGCTTATTAGATAAGACCAAACACAGAACTATGATATCGCAAATTAGATTGTCTTCTCATAAACATTTGATAGAAGTAGGTCGACATAGGAAGATATCGAGGAATGAAAGATTGTGTCAAATTTGTGAATTAAATGACATAGAAGACGAATACCATTTTATACTAGTATGTCCTAAATATGATAACCTTAGAACACAATATATATCAAATTATTTCTGGCGAAGACCGAGCATGTTCAAACTTATTGAATTGTTGTCTTGAATAGTACAAAGAAAACCGTTTTAAATAAATTAGCTACGCACTGCATAAAAAGTTTTAAATGCAGAGATGATGAATTAATCTCTTAGTCGCATTCGTTATGCAAAACAATATGTAATGTTTTGAATAATAATGCATGTTCATGTACATGTACATGTCTGAACAATGTATATTTTGTATATACACGTATTTATACCTAATGTACTCATATCATGCATTTATCCATACAAGGATAAGTACAAAACAATGTCTATGAAAAACTTGATTAATAACACTCTCACAAAATAGATCTTGGCTAAAACAAGATAAACATCTACACAACACCAATCTGATATTGAACGTCACAATGTAACGCATGTATTATCTGTATTTGTATTTTTGTATTTATGGTGATGAGCTGTAATGCTTAAACCAAATAAAGTATTCTGTTCTGTTCTGTTCTATAAAAGAGGAAATAGATGTAGCTATATACCACAAAACAACCGTTTTACGGGGTATACAGTAACCCCCTCTAGACCGGAATACTCCTAGAGAAGACTGTACATACTTTTAGACAGTTGGCTGCTTGATGCAGGGTGAAGGTCGTGCAGAAATCTCCTATATAGAGGAGCTTTCTGTATGGCTTTCGTTCTGCATTAAACTGCCACCTATCTCCGAGACAGATATTTATACTAAATTTAACGTCCGGTTTAGAGTGGTTTACCGTAATAGAATTAGTATGTTGGTATGTTGTGTGCAGCATATTGTTGTAGTAAAAACTACTAACCCAGTTCTCAATCAATTTTGATCAAACTTGCAACAAGTGATCAACATAAGGTGTATATATGCATGGGTCATTTTTGGTGTCCGTCAAATGAACTGTCCCAGAGGTAAAACTTTAAACTTCTTCCCTGCTTGTTATTTTCAATACAGTAAACCATTTGAACCGGAATTCTAGCAGCGAAGACTTTCGATTATTTTAGGCAGGTGACTGCTTAAAGCAGAGTGAAAGTCATACAGAAAGCTCCAAGAGGAGCTTTCTGCATGACTTTCACCCTGTATGAAGCTGCCACCTGTCTCCAGGACTGCTATTTATACTTAATTGAACATCTGGTTTACAGAGGTTTTACTGTACATCTTTGTGTCATTAGTTACTTCTACAGTTATAGGGCATTTTTTTTTTTTATCAAACTTGCAAATAACAATCCCTGTAGGATATAGATGTGCAAATCATAGGTTCTGCTCTTCTTTTCAGTTATCAGCCTTTCTTAACCCCATTTCCTTGTCAACTCGAAGAGACGATTCTAAAGAGCGGTCACACCATATAGCCATTTGTTAAAGAAATGAAGGAGTTATTTTTAAAAATGTTTTAATTTACGTATTTTATCTGGACCTCTGCTGGGTACAGTAACTGTTTAGCAATGAATAAGTACATGCATATCTTGCTTATGAATACAGTTGAACTTCAATATCTCGAACTCGGATAACTCGAACTTAAAGTTCGGTCCTTCCAAAATCTTACAATACAGAATTGCTCTAAAATGTATCACTACGTATATCTAGAAATATATTTCACAGCTTAATGCAGTTCTACAGTAATGCTGAAAGCTCCTGCAGGAGCTTTCAGCATTACTGTAGACCTGCATTAAGCTATAAACTTCAGAAATTGTCCAGATTAGAAATCGGATAACTCGAACTTCTGTTATCTCGAACTAATTTATATAGTCCCTTGAAGTTCGAGATATCGAAGTTCAACTGTATTTCATTCAGATTGAGTCACTGGCAGAGGATCGATCCTAGGATCCTTTTCCCTAAACTGATAACATTTAATAGTTCAAAGAAAGTGTGTCACTAATGCCATACTGTCTTGATAATCACTAGATAAGATATTTAAAGTTAAATTTGTTATTCAGTGATAAAGTCAAGAGGAAACCAATTAGTAGGACCAGCTTTTGAGAGAGTATTCAAGGAAGATTACTGAACATGATATTGCACATTGTTGCCAATTTCCGTATTGTTATTATCCACCATTGTTTTTTTTACTCATGTGTGATTCATCGGCAGCTAGAGTAAGGTCTCGCTAAAGGGGTCATTTCACCGAAAAATCTTCCCGGAAGACTGAGCTGCGATCTCAGAGCGTGGCTTGGTCGCCGCAGGTCGCACGTAGTCGACAGTTGACCGAGGGTTGGTCGTGCCTTGGTCTCCCGTGGTCGTACATGGTCGAGGATTGGTCTCCCGGAAAAATAGATCGTAGTCGGTCAAAAAACCGAGCTTCGACCTAAAAGTCGCACGGAGAGCGTCGAAAGAGCGAGCGAGATCGAGGAAAGAACGCATTGGTCGTGAGACGATCGAAACTAGAGCGGGGATGAGCGAGGCTCAGTCTTCTCGAGCGAGAACTGGTCGCGCAAATGGTCGTGCTGCTCGACCCCTGCTCGATCCTCGCTCGATCCGTGCGATCTAGCTTCGCTCTTTTGCGATTAAGCCTCACTCCGCGCGACCTGTCCCAGACCTTCCCTAGACCCGTACGTTCCATATTATTTCCATTGGCGACCTCTGTGCGCTTAAGCTTCAACCAAATAAGATCAACCCTCGCTTAACTTGCGGTTCTATAGATGTTCTATAGTTAGTGTCCATCTTTGCAATTCAAGGCCCACCCTGGCAAAAAGTTCGTCAAACATCTCCTCCGGGGGCATACGGAGATAGGTCCGGTATAGGTAGCTTCATCTCCCAGCCTCAGTTCCGTCATGAGGGAGGTGTACTGACAATAATGTTCCCTCTGGTGTTCACGCAGCTCCTTTTCAGCATGGTTAGCATTACCAGAGAGTCTTGCTGCAATTTCAGGGCATGGTGCTGTAATACAATAGCATGATGCAGAGCGATTGGGTCCATGTTATCCCTTCGGAGACTGGTCAAAAACTGATGGTCGGCCAACGATCGCCGGGCATTGTATAACGATCGCAGTGGGTCGCGCGCAAATCCGTGCAACCAAAACCAATGTGCGCGTAGCTCGGGCGAGACTCTGTCGAGAAAAGATCGAGAATTGGTCGTCTGATCGAGGCTAGAACGTTCGAGATCGCATCTAAATCGTATTAATCGAGGGTACATTGCAACTCGTACGTAGCTAGATCGGCCGGGAACGAGTCTTGGTCGGCCGAGGTCGCGCGATTGCGAGGATAGGTCGCCGAGAGATCGAGGCAATGTCGCAGATTGGTCGAACAGAACGAACCTTAGTCGTGTCAAGATCGCTTCAGATCGAGTGGATATGCGTAGGTAGAGCGTATATAGAGCGCGTTTAGAGCGTATAGGACGTATATAGAGCGTACACATCGAAGGTCAAACGAGCTAACATCGAACATAGAGCGTGCACAGAAAATAATAGGGTAGGTCGCACGGTTTTTGCCCGCGACTATGGGAAAACCGAGCTGCGATTAAGGTCGTGCGTGGTCGCGTGCGACTTTTCCAGGTCGTACTCGGTGAAATGACCCCATAATACAAACACTAAAAAGAAGTATACATGTACTTCTGGATTTTTCAAACCTATAGGTGCTTTCCATACATTAAGCAACCACATGCGTTTTTATAGACACCTCTTAATAAATTACGTGGTCGCATTATATAGCAAAACTTAATTCTATTGTAAATGGTTATTGCACGTCCCCTGGGAGCTGTGCATACTGATATTGTTTATCAAGTGTGCTCTGCGTCTCTGCGTTTCTGCGGTCTAGAAATGTGTAGAAAAAATGACAGTTCGTGGCAAAGTTGTCGTAATAACTATGGTTTACTGTGAAACAAGTTTTTATTTATATATATTCATTTATTTTATTTATTTTGATTCATATATTTTTCTCAGCATATTTATGTCGGGTTATTTCTTTCTTTTCTGTCATGTACCAGTTTCAGTGAAAATGCTAGTGAATTAGGTATAACTGATTAAAATCACATTTCCAAGCATAGTTGTCAGCGTGGTCCAGGGGTTATAACGATGGACTAGGAAATGCGAGGTAGTGGATTCGATCCTCGGTGGAAGCTTGATTATTTTTCTCTCTCATATTTTCTTAGCACCCTTAGTATACGTGATTTTGGTTTAAAATCATTTTGTACATAAAAATATAAGTATATGTTTGCATTTTGGCTTTGGTTAAAGTTATTTAGCTGAGACCTTTTACTCGTGGTTTTGTTGACAGTTTTGCATATTTCACCATTGTGCATGAACTTGCTTCAATTTAAATGTATATCTTATACTAACCTGTTCTTAATTTGGGGACAATATAAGTGAAACAGTTAATGGGCATTGAGTCGACCTATTCGAATAATTTCATGTAGACTGTAAGTATGGGAGTTTGTATCAAATTGTATGCCCTGTGAACATCACTTAATGTGATAATGGTTTCTACGTCAGTGTGCTTCAGCAATGAATAACATTGATCTGTGACGTAATGTGTATTATTGGTGTCATACACAGGTATTATGCATCATGGCTCATTAAAACATTCCCCCGTTTCTGCTATTAATTTATACATTACAGTCATGTTTCCCAATGTATATGTTAATTAAAAGTACTAAACAATATTGCTCCCTCTTTTTCTTATATCCTGCTTAAATACATGTTACGCAGCCATTTTACGCTTGCGTAAAACCTTGCCTGTTTGTATTTGAATGTTTTGTTGCGAATGAATGTGGGTGTGTAACATTTTTTAAAGTATTTTACACTTCTCATTATTGAAATCTAGGTCAGGATCAAATATTGGTCATGTCAGATATGAAACTTGGTCATTATGTCAAATCATCACAGAAAAAGGTTTCTAACACTCAAAAGACCACTTCTTACCTTTTCATATGCCCTTACATTAATAGTTTCACATGGTCTTCTCTAATCATCTTGTTAGAGCCATAGTGACTCTTGTTTACATATGTAATGCTCCAGATAAAACGGTGTAAACCAATTACAGTCAAAACAAGTCGAATTTACCCTTATTTCGAGTTAAAACATAACATAGCCACGTTTTAACTCCGAAATAAGAGTAAGTTTGACATAAACGAGAACGAATCATTGAAATTTAGCTGAAGAAATGCGAGTTAGTTCGACTTAAACGATGTCGAAGTATCGACATTTTACTGTATTTCTTAAAGTTTTTGCTTCCTGCTTCAGCCAAACCACATGTTTTGACCACTCTGTGGAATGATTGCTTCAACATGATTTCATTAAGTAGTCACATCACAGGATTTTGCATATTTATAAAAAATGTTCTTCAAATGTGCACCTTCTTTCATTTAATACCATACTATTAAACAAATTTGTTCTTAATGGTTATATATCTGCACCTATACAATTGATATAAGCATGTTACATGAATATGCATGTATTCACAGACTCAGTCCTATTTGCACTACGATACAAAGCTCACTATATCCTATTTCAGTGACAAAGTAAATGCAAAAACAGTTAAATCGTTCCATGAATAACTCCTAACTTTATCATCAGTCATGTTTCCTTCCTATAATATTTTTTTTATCCCCCTTAACAAATTCTGCTCCAAGTTTTATTCATGAGTCATGCTTATATACAATCATATGTTAATTGCCATGTTGTTAATTAGTTTATATTTTGTTTTCCTTATACAGTATAACCTGCCTTATCCCACATCCTTCAATACCAACTGTGGATGACGGATAAAGCAGTGTGTCAGTTACAGCAGATGCCGCCTAAGTCCAACTGAACAGTATTCCTTTAGTTGAGTTCAGATAACTTGAATTCGCTTAAGTCGAACTGGGGGATCACCTCCCTTCAGAATTTATAATCTTCACATCAGCAGGTGTTAAGTGCTTGTGTGGCGGCAGTAAAACGTCGCCCCGTTGTTATACCTTCTGATCCTTCGAGATCATGAATTTCAGTACATCTTGTTCTGAAAATTGAATACCGCTTAAGCCGATGCTAGGGGGCGTGAGGAGTGTTGCACTTTCAATTACTGCACATGAACAGACTCAATAAAACCGAGTCTGCAATTTTCTCTTTTAGTGTTGCAATTTTTGCTTTCGGGGGATCACCTCCCTTCAGAATTTTACTCCTATTTCAAAGTTAACACGTGGCATAGCCACATTTTAACTTGCAAATAAGGGTAAGTTCGTCTTCAGCGACTTCAAGTTATCGAGGTTCAACTGTATGATATTCAACATTTGGGACCGAACATCATTGTCGAATAGAGCAGGTTTTTTTTATTAACCAGGTGTCGGATAAGCCAGGTTATACTGTACATGTACATACTGTGCTAATGATCACTAGACTTGCCAAATATTGTGTTCCTTTATTATGATAGTTATGTTATGTTTGACGAAAAGAGAACACAACTCCATATAATATATTTACAGATCATGTATCATATCTTATGTACGTACTACAAACAATTCTATAATCATTATAACTCCTAGTGCCAAATTTCAACTAGTCTAAATAACATTCTAATTGTCACCACAGCTTTTGCATAGTTTTGAAACAATGTATTTCAACATTATTCAATGTCTAATTGGTTAAAAACAGTATTATGTATATCATCTCAAATTCAGATATTCAGTGCCCCAAATACAAATTTGTGAGCCACTTATTTGCAAAAGTTATTGCTCCACCCATATGTTTTCACCACTCAATAAAATCGCTGCTTTAACATGATTTCAATGACAAGTCGTGGCCGAGTGGTTACGGTCACTGTGACTAACAATCACTCACACCCTCACCGCTGTGAGTTCGCGCCCGGTCTGGGCCAGTCCGAAATTTTCAAGTGGGAAAGCCTTCCAGCTGGCTTGCGGAAGGTCGGTGGTTCTACCCCAATTGCTGATGTGTACATGAAAAAGTGTATAAAGGGCATCTGGGGTCTTCCTCCACCAGTAATTAGCTTGACGTCGCGATATGACTGAAATACTGTTAAAAGCGACGTTAAATCCAAAGCAATCAATCAATCATTGACAAGTCACATCATTGAGTTTTCATACTACCTTTTGGTCCGGTCCATGACTCAAAAAGTATATTACCTAGTCAACAGCTACCAACATGAAACTTCTCATGTGTTTTAGGCCGTGCACAATTCCTTTGCTGCACTCTTGCAGCAATTGCGTACTTGTACACCACCGTTATTTGTCTCATTTGGATTTGACGTCACTAAATGGTGACGTTGGGTTATCCAAATAAGTGTAATTCGACTAAAGGGGAAATCGCTACATTCAAAAATACATAAAATATACAAAACGCATCTGTTTATAAGGTTAATAGTAGAATACTACAAGAAAACCTATCAAATAAACGTTGAAAATGACAAAACATCCATGTCTTTGATATCAACGATCCCGGTTTTATTCCCTGATGTTTCAGTTTGATTCGAGTTGGGTCTTAGTTTCGTACATGTTCGCGCTAGTCGCGTCTCTCCGACCACTTCAAAGGAAAGCTGTTACGTAAACAATAGAGGGATCGGGTGATCATCGGCAAAACGCGGAAAATTTGAACGGAAAAGGTCGATAATACATTTTGTTTTAGAACAAAAAATATACGTATTGATGAAATCGGTTTATTTTGTATCACAGGGGCATTTTTCGATATAAGTTCAAATTGATAATCTTCATAATAATGATTGAGCATAACAATTACCCAATTTTATGACATTATTGAAAATATGCGCTCATTATAGGGTCTTCCTCTTTAGAGTTCTATGTGACTCGCCCAAAACTAGTTGCGAACTTTCTGAAACGGTTCTTGAATTTGAATTGTCTGCATTGGGAAATTTGCACCAAGGCACGGTAACAAATGCATACGCGTCTGTGTCCATAGCATGTGGGTCACCCATCTGATCTGAAGCACCCATAGATTTATGATGGGTATCTCTTAGACACGCTGCATCTGCTCCAGCTAGTGTGTGATTGTCGTGATAAACAAGGAAACCATTTTCAACTGGATGTAAATAATCATTATCATCTGTATCCTTAAAGGAACATTGATGTGTTGCCATATCGCCACATACTTCGCTTTGTATATCATGTACTTCTTTTTCAAATTCTGCATCTCCAACTGGATGTAAATAATCAGAATCTTTTGACTCGACAAACTGTATTTTAGGACGACACAAACTGAATTTGACGGAGTCATGACGATTTTTCCCCGTAGAAATAACCTCAGTTTGTTGAAAGCAATCGATGTCACTGACATCAGCATAGTGAGGCTCCAGATTACCACTTAGTATGTCTAAGTCATTGTGTAAGTCAGGTAGATCTTGTAAAACTATAACATTTTCTGAGTGCAGCGAATTATTATCAAAAGGCTCATTGCAATTACTCTCGGGTGGAGAAATATTGTCAACAACTCCCTGAGTTAGCTGTCGTCTTCGAATCGAAAATCTCCACCATATTATTACGAAAATGACGATAAAAATTACAAGTATTCCATTTAAGTATATATAGGGTGCTGTTGAATTATCTAGATCTGGCAGTGGATCTTTGGTTTTTGTCGGAGATTGTGCTGTTGAATTATCTAGATCTGGCAATGAATCTTTGGTTTTTGTCGGAGATTGTGCTGTTGAATTATCTAGATCTGGCAATGAATCTTTAGTCTTAGTCGGAGATTGTGCTGTGGAACTATCTAGATCTAGCAATAAATCTTTGATTTTTGTCGGAGATGCACATACGTAGTGTTTCTCGGCCTCACAACTGTCCGGATCGACATACATAGTGCCATTGACTTTGGTAACTGCAAGACAAGCGTCATATTCCAATAATTCACTATCGCTATTAGTTGAATTGCTCTTGTGAACAATGTAGTATGTTCTGAAATACCCCGTCCAAAACCAGAACTTAAAAACCTTCAATGTGTCGTAGTTGTAGGGATACGATGATAAAATAGACGATGTGTTTAAACAAAGTTTGAATGCACTTGTCCAAGAAATTGAATTGTCAATAAATGGGAATACATTTATGTTATTCTTAATGTAGTGAAGGCAATAAAACGAAAGCGGTTTCATAAAGTCTTTAACTGAATGACAAGAAACACTCTTTGGTTCTTTATTGAGTTCTTGATTGAGTTTTTCTAACTCACATTGTCCGGTTGCAGTAACAGGAGCCGATGCGATGTTATAAACTATGTAGTAGGTGTCGTGGTTCTTGAAATCAGGTTTGAGCATTTCACTCGGTTCTATGTCACAGCTCGTATCATTCCTTAATATCGCAACCTCATGCGTCTCTAAACAGTAACAGTTGTTATCCCGAGTTGCAAAATAATGAAAGAGATCTCGACAACGCAAACAACAGCTGTACAGCAAGTTATCACTTATAACGAATGGTTCCACTATGGACAGAGCCGTCAGGAAATAGCACCCATAAAGAGCAATTAAGGGAGAGTATCTGACATAGCCAGATACCCATACAGAATCACCATCCTTGAAAATGAAAGGTACTGATGATTTCATCGCATTTAAATCCGTGTACGATGCCAGTCCATGGTCAGAACAACGTTGTAGAGCAGCAGTTTTATTGGCAATTTCATCCAATGTTACAGATATATCCGTTTTATTAATAAAGAGAAACAGAATCACGTTATGGTAGTAACGAATTGACATCGTCACTTTTATCCTTCGAATGTTCATAAAATGATGGATATTTGACACACATCTATATCACGCCGCGCGCTTTTAATACACATAGTACCGGTACTTTATACTTAGTTATAAATCCTTTTGTACCGCATGGAACTCACTAAGCATTTGAAGCACTGTATTATAACCAAAAGCTTAGTCATTGTCTTAACACTTTGTCTGCTATAAAATGAGATGTGCGTAAGCTCCGATCTGTTGCAAGTTTCACTTCCGACTTGTTGAATGGAAAAGTAGTAAAGTCAAGCAGGCAAAGCTACATACAAGACGCCACCACCACCAAAACACCGATAGACAGCATGACACAGAAGCCTCTGAGAAACTACTGACCGGGTGTCAAACAACTTGAGCCAAGATCCCCGGCGCCTCATCAGGATCCAAGCTGTTTGCAGGTGCCAGTCAGGTCGCGCGCTTAGATGACACATGACTCATTGCACGTACATGTATAACAGCTACAACTTTGAGTCACACAATATGACCACGTTCTCCGAATATCTTTCATATCTGCTTTTAAACAGGAATAAAAATTAACCGTTCGCCCGCGATTTGGCTTTCATTTACATGCAGCTTGGACCTAGATGTGACGCGAGGTAACTCTCCGTCCCATTGGGATCGAAGCTGTTTGACAAATTGTAACGAATCGAAACTAAAATAAAACTTGTAGCAGATCAGAGTTTTTCAGCATATTAAGAGTTGAAATTCAGCCGAACACTGTTGGTAAATGTGTCAAGAGTTTGTGTTTTTATATCATATATATTTTTATTGCTCTTTGGAACTATTATAATGAACCACAAGAATAGAATGATAAGTATTTATAAAATAACTGCATTGTGTTTAGCAGGAAATGAATAAGACCTGTTGCATAAATGCATAATAATGTACAGCAGAATATATCTAAAGTGACTACTAAATAAATGGTCAGGTATATGTATGTCCTTTAAATCAGGCGACTGCTTTTAAGACAGGGTGAACGTAATTTAAAACAAGAGTGTGTTTGTGAAACACTTATGCCCCCGACCTTTTACCATAAAGGATGACCTTGACCTTTGACCCATGGACCAGGGAGTTATTATTGTCATATTGTCTTTGTGTGGTGAACATTTGTGCCAGGTTATTTTGAAATCAATTCACAGATAAAAAAGTTACAGAAGGGACACGAAATTTGGGACGGACGGACAGACGGATGGAAGGACAGACGGATGGAAGGACAGACGGAAGGACGGACAATGCGATTACTATATGCCCGCAGTTGGGGGGGGCATAAAATCCTTTGGGAATTAGAGAATAGGCTCATCTAGCATGAATTATGCATGAAAACAAAGTTATTATTACACTGCTAACCCTGGATCATTGGCTCCAGACAGTTTCGTCGACTGTCAGCCGACTTGGTCACTGGTGAACTGTGAGATGTACTCTGGGATTACTTCCCCTTTTCGCAACTGGGCTGACAGTCGACGAAACTGTCTGGAACCAATGAGTCAAGGTTAGCAGTGTAATAATAACTTTGTCTTCATCCTTTGGGAATGTTCTACATACGCTCTCCCTGCATTAAGCTACATCCTGTCTTAAACACACAGAATTAGGTCTATGTTAAAGTCCCATTATATGTGAAGCTTTACTCAAATATCGTAGAACAAGCAGAGTGGTTTAAATTAAGTATATGATATCGGTGAATCACGTGACCATATACTGTAATTTATTATTTGTTTATTCTCCTCTGATGTCAACCTATTCCAACTTGTTAGCCACCAGTATAACGTTACAGTAGCTCAATTGCATTTGGTGGACGATCTGTCAAACTAGAATTCCGTTCACTTCTTCTTCGACCCTTGCGTGTTTTAAACCAATTGATATTTATTATGTTGCCTTTAGTTAGCTGCAGAGCAGCACCGCTCTCGACCTTAAGCTGTACCGCAGCACCGATCTCGACCTTTGCGCTGCACCGCAGCATCGCTGTTGACCTTTACGATGCCAGCAAAGCTATGAGTCTTAAATCAGGCAATGATTCGCCACTTAATTTTCTCATAATATTATATTTTATACTGTCACATTTCGTTTAGCTATCGATTACGGTATTTGATCTGTTTCAGATCACTTACCTTGTTACAGCACTTTGATTGGCATTAGATAGATACATATATGGAATGTTAACAGCTGTAGCATGGAATGCATATAGTAAAGGTTTTATTAGTCTTGATTCAACATGAGGCAGTTCGACCTTTTCATTGTTACAAGAAACAAGCCAGGTTGAAAAACTGACATTGCATATACGTATACACTGTACATGTGCGTAATATATTATATGCATAAATTGGCTCGATGCACACTACTCTTTACTCCAGATAAATTCAAAAACAGAATAGACCCAAATGAGACGTCGTTTGATCAGGGTCTGCTCTATTTGCTTCTGAAATGATATATTGACTTGAATGTTGCAGTTTCTGCCATAGCCAAAATGTTACATGGCCAAATGTCATTATAAAAATACATCGAATTGATATTCATGATACCATTATTTCTTACATGCATATTCATGGAGTACAGTAAAACCTGTCCAAACTGTGATATTAGTAGAGAAGAGTTTATATAATTATAGACAGGTGACTGCTTAATATACTGCTTAATTTCTGTATGACTTTCACCATGTACATGTATTAAGCTGCCACCTGTCTCCAAACCCGATATTTACACTTAATTTAACATCTCGTTTAGAGAGGTTCTACTGTACATGTAAATAGTTAATTATTATATACATGTGGTCAAAGTCGTAGTGAACTGCTACACGTTGCTAAAAGACATAAAAGACAGTACGTTATGGATACTGACAGGTATTTTTAGTTCTAATAAAGCGTATAAAATATTATTTAAAAGCAAAATTTAAAACATAACAGAGACTTTCGAATCAGATTTATACTATTACATGGACACAAGAACAGACGCTGACGAGGCGGCTTCTCTAGGAACAGTCTGGTCTTGGTCTGGTCTGCTCTGTCTGCAAAGCCGTCAAAAGTCTCTCTGAGGTAAAGCATTAACCCTTTCGTTGCCAATGCCGGATCAGTGATTACCTATGCAAACAGTTTGGATCCAGATGAGACGCCGAGTAACTCGACGTCTCATCAGTATCCAAACTGTTTGTAACTGTTACTATGTTTGTGAAACAAAAATGAAGAAAATCAAAAAAAAAATTGTAGGTCATGACAAAGTTAGCAGGCGACAGAATTTGGCAGCGAAAGGGTTAATCAAGACGGAAAGAATATCTCTTACAATCAAAGGTGCTCGACGCATGCTTGGACTCACCCATGGAAACAACCCCCCCCCCCCCCCCCAATTTTTTTTTAAAAAAAATATTGTGATCGAAGTATGTTAAACTAGTCTAAACTATCTATTTGAACCTTAAACCACTCCGAAAAACGAGAAAAACACGACCCGGAAAAATATTCCTATCGGGTCTATATATGTTCAATACATATATAGACCCGATAGGAAATTTTTTCCGGGTCGTGTTTTTCTCGTTTTTCGAAGTGGTTTAAGGTTCAAATAGATAGTTTTAGGCCAGTTGAACATACTTCGATCACAATTTTTTTTTTTTTTTTTTTTTTTTTTTTTGGGGGGGGGGGGGGGGGTTCCATGGATGAGTCCAAGCATGCGTCGGGCACCTTTGCTTACAATCACATAAATTGAGCATAATGGAGTTCTTATATAATGCTTGCCTTTGAAAATAATTTTTCGAATTTGTACCGATATCAGACTATAACAAAATATCATAGGAAATCGCTAAAAACAATACTAATCAGGACATGTGTTCGTCGATATGTTTTGATGAAGTTAAAGTGTTTACAAAAGTCTTGCAGTAAAAAGAGCACCGGGAACTGATATTATGACAGGTGGCAATTTTAATATGGGTGCGATACACGTTTCTTAGCCCACCTTCAATTTAATGATAGAAAAACGATATACTGCAGGTACAGTATTTTCAAAACTATAGACTAGTGTTATAGTGTAGAAATCCAAGAGAAAACGTTAGTAGCTGCATACCTCCAACCTTACTGTCAGTTGTTAAAAAAGACATTTGAAGTAGTAATTGCTATTTAACGAAGAAACTAAATACGTTTCTCTTTAAGTAACGTATATACACTTTCCAAATTATGCATTCTGGGTTCTATGTACAACCTACAGTAAGCAAAAGCGGACAGAAGTCGTGTATTTGTTCCCTTCATTTGTTAAATAGATCGCACAAGTATGTTAGCATATTTCTGACACCAATTACTACTTCACTTTCATGAAAGGTTTCACATACAGTAAAACATCGATTATTCGAATTTTCGGTATAGAAGAATTTAGACCCTTTTAGGCAGGTGGCTGCTTAATGCATGGTGAAAGTCATGCAGAAAGCTCCTAGAGGAGCTTTCTGCATGACTTTCACCATGCATTAAGCTGCCACCTGTCTTAAAGATCGATAATAATACGTATTATAGTGTTCGGATAATCGAAGTTTTACTGTTCGAATAATCGAAGTTTCACATATAATCTTATAAGCGGTAAGTGAAATCTTTTCATGAAAAAAACTCTTATCGCGTCAAAATAATAATAATAATATTTTTTTTAGAAATAACGCGAAACCTTCCTTATGTGAGATATCAACAGGAACCGTTCATGATAATTAAGTGGTTAAGCGGTGTCAGGAATATTCAAAATTCCTATTAGGGAGGGGGGGGGGGGGGGGGGGTTAGTTAAAGTCCTATTACATTTTAGCATCACTTTTCCTTGTGAAAAATTGAAATGGTCGATTTTTTGCCAAAATATTTTTTTTTAAAAGATTTGATAGATTTTAACTCTTGTGGAAGTTAGATTGCTGAGGCTTTACAAAGTTTTAAATGGTGTCGTAGAGAACATGTTGAGTCTAATGCTCTTTCAAATTAAAAAAAACCCTAATTTTTTATATAATTAACAAACGCATTTCATTCTATAGCTCAAATGAGCACCTTCTTCCACCTAAACCTAGAGTTTTTAGACATCTTAAAAAGGGTTTACAGGATTTCCATTCAAAATATGTCTTTGTTCCTGCTGATAAGGCATCGAATAATGTCATTATTATTTGACGATTACATTATATCGACGTCTTGAAGCAGGAAATTATTAATACCAAGTCATACATTTCAGTTAATACTAAGTTTGCTAATCACTAACCTTTCTTCTGGATAACATATTCATACGTTATAGGAATGCTATATACCGTCAGGTGGTTGGTATTCTTATGGGTACGAATTGTGCACCACTGGTCACCGATTTGTTTTTGTACTGCTATGACAGAGATTTCATGTTACGTCCACAGTCACAAGAAGATGTTATTAAAGCATTCAATCAAAGTTCTCGATATTTGAATTATATTTTTAACTTAGATAACCCTTTCTTTGATGCTCTGATTCCTACAATTTACCCAAAAGAACTCAAATTGAATAAAGCTAACCTTTCCGACACTTGTGCAGCTTTTCTTGATCTTGACCTTAAAATTTACAATGGAATGATTTCTTCTAAAATATATGACAAAAGAGATGATTTTGATTTTAATACATGTATAGTAAATTCCCCTTATCTTGACGGAAATGTTCCCTATATCCCATCTGCGTACCTTTTGGGATTTATATATTAAAGAATAAAGATTTTATAGCGATTTATATATCCCCATATGGGCACCAGACTAAAGGAGCCTCCTGAAATGGAATCTAAACATACGAAATGGAAGCACAGTTTTTTAACTAGATGTATTTTGGCAAAACTGAAACCATGTACGTATTTCATTATTTTTTTTTATTTTTTATTTTTTATCTTTTTTTTAATTTTTTTTGGGGGGAGGGGGTGTCAGAAAACTATATTTTGGTATGTTTTAGATACTTATCACATGTGATTAAAAATTAATGTATATGTGATGGAGTTGTTGTTGTAACGTTCTTGTTGAGACAGCATGCGAAGGGCACCAATGATTCGGCCAACCACTCGAATGCCCGCGTTTTACTCTACATCACGGTCGTGGAATTAGTCACGCCAAAACAACAAATCAACATCCGGTTGCGGCCCGACATGTGTTTGTGAAATTTGTCGAACAAAATTGTTTCAATGGTTCGTCTTTTGCGCAAGCTTAACTTTTGGGCTAAATCGAAACTTTTCCATAGACTACTTGTCTTTAACCCAAACAAGAGGAAAAATATTATTGACAGTCAGTCACATCCTAAATCGGATCCGTTGTTTTTTCTTTTCGATAGAAAGACAAAATATGTTCCGAGAGTATCAGTAACACACTGCCTGACGTTTGACCGTTTGAAGATATTTGATCATTTCAATATGTCATCTGGTGAAAAGAAGAGATATGTAGAGAATTTGCTTAATCCGCCCTGTGAGGTGCGGGGAATGAAGGAGCTGGACCGGTCAAAATTTGTGAAAGTGATAAAAATCCCATGTGTGCGAGTCCCGGTCGCACTGATACAAAGCTTTAAAGACGTGATAAAGACGTACCAGTTAAGATTGCCACATCTTTCTCCAATAGCAGATTTAGACCCCTCAGATCCACATTTTAGTCAATTCAAACTGATTCTGTTGAATCCATTGACTGTATCTGAAGATTTCTTGAACAATTACAAGTTTGCAGAGAAACAGTCAACATTAGAGGAGCATGAACTTAAGCTGACATACAGTAATTGGGACTTCAATGATGTAGTTAATGCAATAGTGCCAGAGGGCACAAAGGTTTCTGGATTCAGTAATGTTGGCCACATTGCACACTTTAACCTCAGAGATGAAGTTTTGCCGTACAAGCATTTGATAGGTGAGTTTGCATGCTACATTAAATTGAATCTAAATGTTTACTTTCGTCAACTTACCAGTTTGTCTAACTTAATTAATATAGTAATTATAGGGTTGTGGATTGTCTGGCAAGCACATTGTGAATGATCTGATATATAATTATAATTGTGTAACAGTGTAGTATAATTCCTTATGTTGCTGTTCATCAAACAATCTTTTAAAGGAAAAAAAATATTTAAAAAACTTTTCCTTTGCATATGAACACAGGATGTATGTTTGGTATTGGTAGAAGTTGTAGTCATATCTATTTTAATTTCATAAGCGAGGAGAGCAGACTCTGATGTTGTCTGATTTGGGTGTAATCTGTTTGCAATGGCTTTGAAGTAATTCTAAAGGAGGAAAAGTTACTGGCCTCTACCGGGATTCGAACCCCGGACTCCTGGATACTAGTCCGACACTCTAACCACGTCGCTAAAGGGTTAACCTAATGGAGGACGATCAACGCCAAATTGCATCATGCTTTGTGGCATTTCAATTTGCTTCATGTTAAATGCATTATGCTAAATGATTATTGCATGTCACGATGTACTTTCTTCTTTCTTTTAAGTTTCTTCCTCGATCCGACATTTGATCTTCTGTAAACTTATTTATTGATTATTATAACGTCAAATAATGTGTTTCATTGTTTAAACTTCTTTAGAGCATATTCTTTGTGCTATTTGCTTAGCGCTTGATGCGTGGTTCCAACTTCGCCCCTGCCTTTGTCGTACTCTAGTCAGCTCGGACTAAAATGCTGAAGTGATTCGCCGAATGCATAGTATTATGATGCACAAATTGGCAAATTTGACAGATTTTATAATTATTTGATGTTTCTGATATTCAATCTTATACTTGTGCATTTCATTTCATTTTTAGTTTTGATCCTAATCTTGTGCAGTCAAACTCTGAGCACACTTTGTTATTTACACATTTTTGCATGGCTTTCAGAAAGCTGCTTACTCAGTTGAAACAGGTAGCTCTGTGTCTTAAAATCATATATTACCTTGATATTTTGATTGTCTTCAATTATATATTTTAACATCTTTTGTAGCTTGACATAAAGCTATGTTAATTGAGCACCTGTCAGTTCTTAAGCCTAATGCTATAAAAGCAAGGCAAGAGCAATTAAAAAAAAAGGGAATTTAGGAAACTAGAAGCAAGAAGTATTTTATAAGTACTTTTAGCAAACTGTGTGTCTGCTACTGTGTGACTTTATAAACTTAAATAATAGACACTGTGTGAACTGATAAACTTTTGATCTGCTACTCTGTGTGATTTTGTTAACGAAGATAATTGTTGGAGGAACTAATTAAATTTTAAAATTAGTCATCGTCTTGTGTAGACATTTCAAAACCCCGGCAATCTGGTAGCAAATTACATCCCACGTCGCAACGTTAAATAGGTAAAGAAGGAAAAAGCTGAAGACATAGAAATAGAAGGATTTAAAAAAACACAAAGTAATAGAAGGGTTACTGATCCATTATATTAGAGAGAGAGTGTGTGTGTGTGTGTGTGGGGGGGGGGGGAGTTATTTACTGCTGGGAGAAGTATAATAATAACAAGAGGGTCTGAAAGGCCCTGACATCGCTCACCAGACAATCAGAGGTGAAGATTTTCAAAGTTTTCACTATTTGTTTCTATAGAAAACTAGCCGGCCCTGGGGTGAACCAATTTTGACACAAGGGGCATAATTTATGTAACTTTTGTAGAGGACCTCAAGTGAAGAAAATTTAAGAAAATGTAAATGAAAACATATAACAATGTAAATCTAAATAAGGGCATGCACTAAAGTATGTATACCCTCTCCCTGGGCAAATTGGTTGAATTTCAGAAAGAATATATTAATCTATATCGTTAATAACTCAGTCTCATCAGGTTCAGTTAGTTTACTCTCTAACTGCATTTTTCAAAATTTGAAGCAGAGGTCATTTTAGATTAACTAGTATTGAGCAAAAATATTTTCTCGTATTTATAATAATGACAGCGTGGGTAAATGACGTCACAAATATGTGATTTTAATAGCGCGTGCATTCATCCACCTGAATCGGGGTCAGATGTCATTTATGCATTTCATTTTTTATGTGCAATACTTTATATATTATAGCTTATATTAACTATATGGATGCTAGTGGCAAATCAAATCTATGATAACAGATTGGATCCAGATTAGACGCCATGTTACTCGGAGTTTTATCAGGATCCAAATGCGTGTCCATAAAGAATAAATCTACAAATTGAAGCAGACAACATTTATTAATTATCCAGACACAACATTACTGAATTTCTGAACATTGATTTCTTGTGTATATAGATCTGTGTTTTACTGTTTTGCATTTTGTATGAAATGCTTGTTTTGAGGGCCTCAAGGTAGATTAGTCATTATGACTAATTGAGCTACCCTCGTTAAATAAAGTCTTTCAATGTTCAAAATTTCAGATATTTTCATTACACCTTCATGAGTTATTATTATTCATATCTTAATTTATTTTCAACCCTTCCCCTGTTCTATGTTTATTCAAAATTTAAATACCTACTGAATATTCATGGATAAAATAGTTATAATGAAATATGGAAGGTGGGATAGTGTAGCCATTTTAGAAAGTAAAGAAACATCTTTAAAATTCTATTGACAAACAGCTGCTATAGGAGCCATCTGATCTGGGTCTGCTGTGTTTGCAAATGTGTGAAAAGATGTTAACATGAGAGAAAGGGTTAGTAAACATATTATAAGTATATTGTACACAAAATGAAAATAATGTAATGTAATGTATTTCTCAAACCCAATATAAAGATATGCTACTCATGTATTTTATGATATATTAAACATGTTTATATTTATAATATTAGCCCTTTCTCTGTTCTATATTTAGTACCGATTCCAATACCTATACAGAATATTTATGGACCAAAAAATTATAATGAAAATATGGAAGGTGGAACATTGCAGTCATTTCAGAAATTCTAAATAAACAGATGAATGAAATTCCATTAGCAATCAGAGCAGATCCTGATCAGACGGTCCGTAAATGAGCCACGCGTGGTCTATCACACATCGGCGATCAGGGTACTACACAGTTGACCCTTTACTCAATGAATATTCATGTGAATAATAATGAAAATGAAATATATTGTTCAAATAGCATATTGACACGTGAGTTTTATCAGGGCAAACTATGCAGAATGATATCTATGACAGACCATCAGCAAACAAGACAGACCCTGATCAGACGAACATAAAAAAGTAACAAATAAAATTGCACCAAAGGCAACATCCTTTTTAAATAATTAACCCCCCCCCCATCATACACACACACTTCTCAATAATTTCTTTTTTCGCTCAAAACAACATTTAAAAACCAAATCAAACATTTAATTCGATCTACGTTGAATCCATCCTCAGTACTTTCAGTAGTTTGATTATCCGCCAACTATTTGGCAAGTTCGGCTGAAGTGCATGTGTCACTGAAGAAACTTCATTGAATGAACACATTGAACTGTTCAATACCACAACGCAGGATGCATTTATCATGAAGTAAACTGAAATTCCACAAAACATGATGCAATTTTGGCGTTGATCGTCCTCCATATAACCCAACAGCAAGGCTGTTGTAGATGCCTTTTATAGGCCGATCACTACAGCTTGAAAAACATTTATATGAAATAAAGAGTTGAAATTATGCTTTAAAGGAGTGTTATTTAGAGTAGCCATCATAAAATTATGTTTGAAATTGTTGATGGAATTAATCACCTCAGACCTTATTTGAATTGCATGTTATACAGAGCAATGAACAATCCAAAGCGAAATATGTATCTTCTATATAAAAACAGCATCCAGGCCGCTGATCCCATTCAATCAAAACCATAATTGTCTTTACACAGTTTTCAAATTCCTAATGACAGTTTTCACTGAAGCCTGTCGAATCCCCACTACATGCAAACCCAAGAAACATTTACAATCATTGAGAAAAATATAACATCTGTTTTTTTGGCAAACAGTGTAGATCCAGACACCACCTTTATAGGTCCATACTGTTTTCATTTAGGTATGAAGCCAAATCTCATAAATGCACCTTTATATGCCTTTGGAAACAGAATAGACCAGATTAGACTCCTTTAGGAAGTGAATGATCAGGGTCTACTCTGTTTGCTTATGGAGTTATATAGATCTTATTCTTTAGTTTCTGCCATAGTCAAAATTTTGTTTTCATACTATGTCCCTGTATAAAGTATAATCTGATGGATATTCTTGATATCAATATTTCTTTCATGGATACACATGGAGTAAAGGATTAAAAGCATAACTTAAAATATGTGCCGCTTAGAACCAAGGTGTGATGCTGAGGAATTCGGTTCAAAGTATATCTAGGGCATTGTCCCATATGGATCAATATTGTTATTTGTATGAAAGTTACCATAATATCTCTAATAAGCGCTCTCGGGGAGTTTAGCACTTTTTAAAAGGAACTTGTTGCATTTTATTCATAGAACTAAGATAGTTGCTAAATGCAGAATGAAAGCAATACAGAAATCTCCCGGAGTTATGTGAAACTTGTGTAAATGTTTAGTAGTGGTATTACATATAGTTTTTTGGAGGCAATATAGCCTTTCTCTTGTCCATCTGAACATACGTCAAACAAATCTTGTTTGTCAAACTCCTCATAGGCTCAGCCTCATACATAGACTAATGAGAGGATTGACTTCAAACTTTCACAGATGAACAATGTTGATATGTGAAGATGTACGTAAAGAATGCAATTTTTGCTTCAACAATTTTTACCAGATTTTATGGGACTTAGTTATTATTCCTATAGGAGCCTTCTGCATAACTTCTCATCATGCATTAAACTACCATCTGCCTCTATGACCAACAATTAGACATTTTTAGTGTTCACATTAGAGGGGTTTTATAGACTTCTCTAAAGACAGGTTTTACTGTATATACAATATATTCTGAAAGTGGGAGATCCTTTTAACCCTTTCCCTGTTCTATATTTAGCCCAAATTTTAATACTTACTGGATATTAATTAACAAAATAGTTATACAGAAATATGAAAGGTGGACCATTGTAGACATTTTAGAAAGCAAAGAAACAGATCTTTCAAATTCTATTAGCAAACAGAGCAAACCTTGATCAGACGGCTCCTCTAGGAGCCGTCTGATCTGGGTCTTCTCTGTTTGCAAATGCGTGAAAACACGTTTATATGAGGGAAAGGGTTAAAGCAAAAGTAGCAATACTAAAGCCTGAAAGAGAAATTTGCAGACTCAGTTTTATTGAGTCTGTTCATGAATAGTAATTAAAAGTGCAACACTAGTCACACACCCTAGCACTGGCTTAAGCAGTATTCATTTTTCAAAACTAATAACACCAAAACTAATGATCCCAAAGGACCAGAAATATAACAATACTGAAAATGAAGTATGGGGCGACAAAGTTAGAGATCCTTTGAAAGCAAAAGTAGCAATGCTAAAAGAGAAAATTGCAGACTCGGTTTTATTGAGTCTATTCATAGGTAGTAATTAAAAGTGCAACACTACTCACGCCCCCAAGCACCGGCTTAAGCAGTATTCAATTATCAAAACTAATAACACCAAAACTAATGATCCCGAAGGACCAGAAATATAAAATCACTGAGAATGTTGTAGGGGGCGACTTTTTACACAAATCTGCTGTTTGTATCATATTCTGAATAATCATTGTTTCAGGTGAGGTGCTGTTGGACAAATTGCCGAATATGAAGACAGTGGTTAATAAACTGGACACCATTGACAACACATACAGAAACTTCAAAATGGAACTGTTAGCAGGAGAGAGCAACCTCATAGCACAGGTCAAAGAAAACGGTGTTGTGTTTGAGCTAGACTTTTCAAAGGTTTACTGGAACTCCAGATTAGGTATTTAAGTATCATTGAAATTTGTGTACAGTAAATCCTCTCTAAACTGGACATTAAAACTGGTATAAATGTCAGTCTTGAAGACAGGTGGTAGCTTAATGCAGGGTGAAAGTCATGCAGAAACCTCCTATAGGAGCTTTCTTCTTGACTTTCGCTGTGCATTCAGCAACCACCTGCCTAAAAGTATCTAAATTCTTCTCTACTAGAATATCGGTTTAGAGGAGTTTTACTGTACACAGTTTGTGTACCATGTAAACTTGTATAACACTTTCCCTGTTAAATGTTCATGTAATAAATAATGACATTAAATGAATGAATGTTTATTTGCTGAATTTTCATAATGTAAATTTTTCAAAGGAATTTATTGCTTTGGCAAATACTGTAGAATCAGATCTATGTCATAAGCAAATAGAGCAGACCCTGATCATACGGCTCCTGTACAGCCCCTACAGGAGCCGTCTGATCTGGGTCTAATCAGTTTGCAAAGGCGTGAAATTGTTTTTATATGAAGCAAAGGGTTAACGCTCTGAGCAAGGATTGTCTGCAAAATTGTCTGCTTCAATTCTGTCACTTTCTGAAATTACTTTTTTCTGCAATTTCTGTTCAAAACTGTTGTCAGAATGACAAACAACCAGGAGCCTGATGAAACACTGATTTAACCCTTTAAGTTTTCCTTCATAGGCTATTTTTGTATTTTAGATCCAACCACATTGAATAAATCTACCGAAAAGGAGCATTAACTAGAGAAAAGGATTTTTTTTAGAATTTTGTAGTTCTGAAACCATTGTGATAAATAGAGCATTTGCTCCTTAGGACCAACTGCTCTATTTATCACAATGGTTTCAATAAGTGATTTTTACAGAGGTGTAGAAAGGCGTAATTATGGAGGAAAGGGTTAATTGGATCCAAACTGTTTGCAAAGGTTATCACAAATTCGCCACTAGAGTGCTAAAGGTTAATTACATGTAGGGAAACACATACTTCATGGAGTTTCTAAATACAGTAGAACCTGTCCTTTCATTCTGTCATTCATTTATTGAACATGGGAAACTGAAAATGCAGGTGGTTGCTTAATGCATGCCAAAGTAATGCAGAATGCTTTTAAAGGAGCTTTCTGCATTACTTTTGACTTCTATTAAGCTACCACCTTCCTTGTAGACCCATAATTAGACCTCTTTCTTTTGATGGCTGCTTAAGACAGTTTTTACTGTAGAGTGTAGACTGATACTTGAAGGGGGAAATATATGAGGTATTGGCATGGCATTGATGACTTTAGCAGTGGCACACTGATCAATGCACAAGACATAGACTTTGAACACAACTAGTGGTTCTAAGTGCATGTAACCAATCATACATGTATGGGCAATATTCTGAGAACGATTTGGTGTTGTATAAGAGCTATCATTAAAGGTTATAAAACATACCACCACAATGACAATCTCAGTTTGCAATTCCAAGGTCAGATTACTCCTGCATGCAGTTTTAGATGCTGAATAAAATTATGTGATTAACATCTGTACTTCATGGATATCATGTGTACCAGCTGACTGAAATATGTTGAAAACATTAGAATAAGTTCACAAACTTTATAGGATAGGAATGCAGTGGGTAAATATAAATTACCTTTAAGAATTGTTAGATACTGAAAATAAATTACGCTATGCAGATCACCACACCACCAAGTCATGCAGATCTACACTTCATAATGACCATGTTTTACAAACATTCATTGAAACAGGTACCCCTACACAACAGTAAAACATTACAATTTACATCATAATGACCATGTGTATAAAGTTACAAACATTCATTGAAACAGGTACCCCTACACAACAGTAAACCATTACAATTTACATCATAATGACCATGTGTATAAAGTTACAAACATTCATTGAAACAGGTACCCCTACACAACAGTAAACCATTACAATTTACATCATAATGACCATGTGTATAGAGTTACAAACATTCATTGAAACAGGTACCCCTACGCAACAGTAAAACATTACATCAAAGTTCAAGGGCAGATAAGTATATGTATATAGCCTGGAGAAAGTCAAAGAAAAACTGTAATGCACAACTATATCCCCATTGCAATCAAGCATACGGTATTTACCATGTTTCATTGCAATCCTATGTGAAAGTTTGTGCTACAAATCTTAGTATTTTAAAGTCAACTTACCCACAAACTGACCAACTGACAAGTTGACTCTAATATACCCCACAAACTTCATCTGTGGGGTTATTTTTATATACATTTATATTAACTCAGGTGTGGCTTTGAAACAAGTGTTTGAACTACTTCATGGACAAATATTCATGGACAAAATATTTATAATGAAATTTGAAAGTTGGAACATTTGTAGCCAATTTAGAAAGTAAAGAAACGGATCTTTCAAATTCCATATCAAATAAGGGAGACCCTGATCAGATGGCTCCTGTAGGAGCTGTCTGATCTGGGTCTACTCTGTTTGCAAATGTGTGAAAAAGTGTTTATATCAATATGAAGGAAAAGGTTAAATTGGTTTTCTGTTGATGACATTTGTAACTAATGCCCATACATTATCTCTTTCAGGTACAGAGCATGGGCGAATTGTCAAGATCATCAAAGAAGGGGATATTATGTTTGATGTTTTTGCAGGCATTGGCCCATTTGCCATACCAGCTGCTAAGAAAAGAGCCATCGTGTTTGCAAATGATCTCAACCCTGCTTCGTATGAGAGTTTACTGACAAACATCAAACTGAATAGTGTCAAATCACCAATTAACTGCTTTAACCTGGATGGTCGTGAATTTATTCAAACAGTTGTAAAAGATGAGCTTCTAAAGTTGTATTCTGCAAAAGATGAATCAGTTTTCGTCCTTCCACCAAAAGTTCATATTGTGATGAATCTGCCTGCTATAGCTGTAACATTCTTAGATGCATTCAAATCCTTGTATAAAACTGTTAGTGAGATTGACTTCTCCAGTATTGCAAACCTTCCCACAGTTCATTGTTACTGTTTCACAAATCTTGAGGAGGCCCAGGCAAGGTGGGATGGCGACAAAAGTCGTGAGGTGAAGCATAGGGTCATTGGTATTATTGGCTCACTAACAGAAGGTGATGTCACTCTACGGTTTGTCAGGGATGTGGCTCCTAATAAGGAGATGATGTGTGCAACATTTCAACTAACATCTGAGATTTTGAGCGGAAGCATAGACACAGATAAAGATGTAGCATTACAAGAAGAAAATGGTGAGACTCAAAATCTAACTTTAATTAACCCATTCCCTCATATTGATGCCTCATTAAAAGTCACTTTTTGAAACTATTTTGATAAATAGAGCATTTGCTCCATAGGAGCAAATGCTCTATTTTAATATCACAATAGTTTCAAAACTACACAATTCTAAAAGTTTGCTTTTGTCTAGTAAATGCTCCTTTTCAGTAGATTTATTCAGAGATTCTGGCTAAAATAGCCTATGAGGGAATGGGTTAACTCTATAAGCACCTTAGGTTGAATTAATTATAATCCAATAAAATGTCAAGAAATTTATCAGGATCAAAATTGTCTGATACTCTGATTTTTTTTACGACGCACACAGGCATTTACCCTTTACTCTATAAATACACCTTTCTATGTCTTTGCAGACAGAGTAGAACCGGATCAGAAAGCCCCTATAGGAGCCGTCTGATCAGGGTCTGCTCTGTTTGCTTATGATATAATATCGATATATGATTATACAGTTTCTGCCTTAGCCAAAAATTCCTGTGTCCGTGTGCTATTATAACAATGAATAAAATTAATATTCATGATATTGTCATTTCTTATATGAATATTCATGGAGTAAAGGGTTAATGTTGGCATTGTTCTATGGTTATATGATGCTGAGTATCGTACACATATATCCACAGTCACTAATGCAGTTTATTTGATACTTTACTTGCTTCAATGGGGTGTTCAAGGACATTGGATATTTACATAAAATGTCCAGCGTGAGTGGAGCATCAGTGTCCTATGGATATATTTCTAGTTTATTTGGAAGTTACGGGTTAATTTTTGGATGGCTATAAATTATGTCTCCCCCCATATTTATATGGGGGAGACATACTGTTTTCGTGAGAGTTGTCTGTCTGTCTGTCCATCCGTCCGTCTGTCCGTCACACTTTTTGTCCGGACGATAACTTCAATATGCCTGATGCCAGTTGATTGAAACTTCATATATGGATAGAGCATAATGAGAGGAAGTGTCATGCAGAAGGTCCATAACTCTGGCTTCACGAATATAGGAGTTATTGCCCCTTGTAAAAAAAATCACGCTTTTTGTCCGGACGATAACTCCTATATGACTCATGTCATTGGATTGAAACTTCATATATGGAAAGAGCATAATGAGAGGAAGTGTCATGCCCAAGGTCCATAACTCTGGCTTCACTAATATAGGAGTTATTGCCCTTTGTAAAAAAAATTCACACTTTTTTGTCCGGACGATAACTCCTATATGGCTCATGCCATTGGATTGAAACTTCATATATGGAAAGATCATGACGAGAGGAAGTGTCATGCACAAAGTCCATAACTCTGGCTTCACTAATATTGGAGTTATTGCCCCTTGTAAAAAAATTCACACTTTTTTGTCCGGACTATAACTCCTATATGGCACATGCCATTGGATTGAAACTTCATATATGGAAAGATCATAATACGAGAAAGTGTCATGCATAAGATCCTTAACTGGGGCTTCAATAAATTTAGAGTTATTGCCCCTTGTACATTTAACGCTTTCTTGTCCGGACGATAACTCCTACATGGCTCTTGCCATCGTATTGAAACTTCATACATGGAGAGAGCATGATGAGAGAAAGTGTCATGAACAAGGGCCATAACTCTTGCTTCAATACTTTTGGAGTTATTGCCCTTTGTTACATTTTTGGCCGATCAATAATTCCTGTTTGACTGCTGCTATTGGAATGACATTTTATTTATGAAAAGGGCATGATGAAAGTAAGTGTCATGCACAAGGGCCATAACACTGGTATCAATATTTTTGGAGTTATTAGCTGTTATCATTTTGTTTGGAAAGTGCATAATGAGGGGAAGTATCAATCATCAGGTCCATAACATTTTTAGTGATTTCCCTTTACATATTGTTTTTATTAGAGGGGAGACATCCGTTTTTGTGACAAAAACCTCTAGTTTTACTTATTGTTTCAAACTTCCTTGCTCATATCTCAAAAACCTTTCATGCCATTAGTGTAAAAAAATTCACATGAAAATTAAGGGGCATCAGATATGGAGCCAGATAACTTTTTGTAAATTGATACAAATTCTGAACCTTTTTAACTTACAGTAGAATGTGTCATGCTCCCAGCTGTGTAGAGCATGTAGTTGCTCCTTTGTCCATCCATCTGTTCTTCTGTTTGACTCCATCACACTTTTTTTTTTGTCCTGAGCATTTCTCTATGAATATCCATGCAAGAAATAATGACATCATGAATATTTATAATTAGATTCATTTTTATAACTGTTCATGAACATAGGAATTTTTGGCCATGTCAGAAACTAGAATCATATCTATATTATTTCATAAGCAAACAGATCAGACCCTGATCAGACAATTCCTACAGAAGCAGTCTGATCTGGGTCTACTCTGTTTGCAAAAGCATAGAAAGGCATCTTTATGGAGTAAAGGGTTAAAGATACATCAATAAAATTTGGTATACTTATAGATCAGAGCATGAGGAAGTGCATTATACAAGAAACATTGCCACATCCCATTATTGTTACGAGTATTATCCACCTTAACCCTTCTCGTGTTATTATGTCTCCCCCCATATTTATATGGGGGAGACATATTGTTTTCGTGAGAGTTGTCTGTCTGTCTGTCTGTCTGTCTGTCTGTCCGTCTGTCCGTCTGTCCGTCACACTTTTTGTCCGGACAATAACTTCAATATGCCTGATGCCAGTTGATTGAAACTTCATATATGGATAGAGCATAATGAGAGGAAGTGTCATGCACAAGGTCCATAACTCTGGCTTCACTAATATTGGAGTTATTGCCCTTTGTAAAAAAAAAACCCACACTTTTTTGTCCGGACGATAACTCCTATATGGCTCATGCCATTGGATTGAAACTTCACATATGGAACGATCATGACGAGAGGAAGTGTCATGCACAAGGTCCATAACTCTGGCTTCACTAATATTGGAGTTATTGCCCTTTGTAAAAAATATCATAATTTTTTGTCCGGACAATAACTTCAATATGCCTGATGCCAGTTGATTGAAACTTCATATACGGAAAGAGCATAATGAGAGGAAGTGTCATGCACAAGGTCCATAACTCTGGCTTCACTAATATTGGAGTTATTGCCCTTTGTAAAAAAAATCACACTTTTTTGTCCGGACGATAACTCCTATATGGCTCATGCCATTGGATTGAAACTTCATATATGGAAAGATCATGACGAGAGGAAGTGTCATGCACAAGGTCCATAACTCTGGCTTCACTAATATTGGAGTTATTGCTCTTTGTAAAAAATATCATAATTTTTTGTCCGGACAATAACTTCAATATGCCTGATGCCATTGGATTGAAACTTCATATATGGAAAGAGCATAATGAGAGGAAGTGTCATGCACAAGGTCCATAACTCTGGCTTCACTAATATAGGAGTTATTGCCCTTTGTAAAAAAATTCACACTTTTTTGTCCGGACGATAACTTCTATATGGCTCATGCCATTGGATTGAAACTTCATATATGGAAAGATCATAACGAGAGGAAGTGTCATGCACAAGGTCCATAACTCTGGCTTCACTAATATTGGAGTTATTGCCCTTTGTAAAAAAAAATCACAATTTTTTGTCCGGATGATTACTCCTATGTGACACATGCCATTGGAGTGAAACTTCATACATGGAACGATCATGATACATGTAAGAGAAAGTGTCATGCATAAGATCCTTAACTCGAGCTTCAATAAATTTAGAGTTATTGCCCCTTGTACATTTGTTTAATTCTTTCTTGTCCGGACGATAACTCCTACATGGCTCTTGCCATCGTATTGAAACTTCATAGATGGAAAGAGCATGATGAGAGAAAGTGTCATGAACAAGGGCCATAATTCTGGTCTCAATACTTTTGGAGTTATTGTCCTTTGTTACATTTTTTGGCCGATCAATAACTCCTGTTCGACTGACGCTATTGGAATGACATTTTATTTTTGGAAAGAGCATGATGAAAGTAAGTGTCATGCACAAGGGCCCTAAATCTGGTATCAGTATTTTTGGAGTTATTAGCTGTTATCATTTTCTTCTTGAAAAATGTAGTGTGGAAAACGCATAATGAGGGGAAGTATCATTCATCAAGACCATAACATTTTTAGTGATTTCCCTTTACATTGTTTTTATTAGAGGGGAGACATCCGTTTTTGTGACAAAAACCTCTAGTTAATATATGATGATAGCTGAAAATTCCACTGCCATCATTTTTAAAGTTACCCAGTTGGCCGAAATTTTGAGAAAGTATTGGCTGCATGCCAACCATGGCATGCATAGCATTAGAATGGTTAACCCTTTCCTCCATAAACATGCCTCTGTAAAAACCACCAGTTGAAACCATTGTGATAAATAGAGACGCATTTCCGTGTCTCCCACCCGCACATACATGTACTCTCCACCCAGGGGTTAAAATGGGTACCTGTGAGGGTCACTCGCCGGTACTGCGGCTGCATGATTGCGCCATATGTTAGCAGTGCTCAATATTGTAGGCCAATGACTCAATGACCAGGGGAGTAAATGTACAGTCGGGTGAGCGGTCATTCGGACTGAAAGTAGACTTTAACTAGGTACTTTATTTGCTCCTCTAGGAGCAAACGCTCTATTCATCACGATGGTTTCAAACTACAAAATTATAAAAAAAATATCATTTTCTCTTGTTAATGCTTCTTTTGGGTAGATTTATTCAAAGAGTTTGGGTCTAAAAATAGCTTATGGAGGAAAGGGTTAATTTTGCAGTTTTATTTCTTGTCTGGAACAGTTCTCTGAAATCTTGACATAGTACAGTGTATGGAGGACACAACTCTGCCATTTACCATAGGAGAATGATCTCCCCTTGTTCTCTTTTGCATATTCATTTCTTGTCGGTACCATTAATTTGGAACTTGTTAGTTGTTGCTAATGAAACTTATTCATATTCAACTTTATAGAGCATGACATAAAGGAATGCATTGTACAGGGAAAATAACTCGGCAGTATTCCAATATTTAGTTATTACCAGTGAAACTTGATTGACAAATGAAGCGTATATATTTAGGGTAGTTTTGGAAATTCATTTCAATCACTTTTAACAAGCTAAGATTTGAAAAAGATTATTGTCAGCAGCAACATTACAAATATATACATGTATCTTTGTTGCTATCAGTATCAGGTGTAGGTATAGTATTACATATCTTTGTTGCTGTCAGGTGTAAGTACACTTGTTTCATTCCAGATGAGCCCCCAAGAAAGATATTGAAGACTGTGGAGTAGATGTACCAGTGCTGAACTATTTACCTGATGAATATTCATGCGCCACTCCAGCGACTCCACATTATTAACCCTTTCCCTCATAATGACGACTTTTGACGACTCTGTAAAAGTCACTTTGTGAAACCATTGTGATAAATAGAGCATTTGCTCCTATAGGAGCAAATGCTCTATTTACCACAATGGTTTCAAATTACAGAATTCTTAAATTTTCATTAAAATTTTTCTCTAATTAATGCTCCTTTTCGGTAGATTAATTCAAAGAGGTTGGATCTATAAATAGCCTATGAGGGAATGGGTTAATAGAACATTTTTGTTTTGAAAATGTGAGGTAATGAAATTGATTGCCATGGTAAACAGTAGACAATCAGGTCAGTAAAAGACTGGTCAGACAGCCCCTACAGGAGCTCCTACAGGAGCTGTCTGATCTGAGTCTACTCTGGTTGCAAAGGCATAAAAAGGGATTATCACATAAAGGGTTAACCCATTGCTCTATAAACGTGCCCTTTAACATCTTTGCAACAGAGAAGACCCGGATCAGATGGCTCCTATAGGAATCATCGGATTAGGGTCTGATCTGTTTGCTGATGGAATAATATAGATTTTGTTGTACAGTTTCTACCATGATCAAAATTGTGTTTATATGTCATTCTAACGAAATCATCTAATTATGTCTCCCCCAGTATACTGGGGAGAGATATGTTTTTGTGTGTGGCGACCTTCTGTCTGTCCGGGCGAACATATGGACACTTGTTGAGTATGGAGAATAATAGATAATCATTACCACCATTCTCTTTTGCATAATACAGGAGTTATTGCCCGTTGTTATTTTTCATACTTAAAATTTGTCCGGAGTATAATACAAAAACTATAATAGGTATCAACATGAAACTTCATAGGTAGATTGATCTCGATGAGAAGAAGTACAGTGCACAAGAATCATCACTCTCTTTTGCATAATTTAGGAGTTATTAACTCCTAAATTATTGTCCGTTGTTTTTTCATACTTATACATGTAATTTGTCCGGAGCATAACACAAAAACTATAACAAGTATCAACATGAAACTTCATAGGTAGATTGATCTCGATGAGGAGAAGTGCAGTGCACAAGAATCATCACTCTCTTTTGCATAATTTAGGAGTTATTGCCCTTTTTTATTTTTTATACTTAAATAATTTGTCTGCAGTTGGGGAGCATCCATAGTTTCTACCGATTCTCTTGTCTTGTCATGAAATACAGTTGTTTATGAACCAATATGCAGAAATACGCAAGTTTTTGGACACACAGTCTCCTCTCTTCAGGGGTTTGTAGAACTGAATAAGACAATTTTGGCTTTAATTCAATAACTTCGAACTAGACTGACATAGTAGGAAATAGTGTAGACTCTGTTCAAATTGTTCATGTTATTGTTTACCATATTATTGTTCTTTGATATGAAATAAAAGGAATCTTCATTTACCCATGCTTTTTTAATTTTTCAAACTTTGGGATCATTAGCATTAATGTCTTATTAGTTTTTGAAAATTAAATACTGCTTAAGCTAGGGGGCGTAGGTAGTGTTGCGCTTTTAATTACTACTCATGAACAGACTCAATAAAACCGAGTCTGCAGTTTTCCCATTTCATATTGCTACTTTTGCTTTCGAAGGGTCTCCCACTTTCAGAATATATTAAGTTTATTCATACCAGACATAAATTCTTTATTTTTATTAACATGTACATATATATAGAAGCTGGTTAAAAGGACATATGGTGAAATTCTTTAATGCAGTACGTAATCACGTGTCTGCTAAAAAAGTGTTAACAAGAATTTCTACCCATTTTATATTTAAAATGTTAATTACAGATTGGATCCTAATGAGATACTGTCTAATTTAACTAATTTTACATCCCATCTAGACACAAATTTGCAAATATTAACATTTTTTTCTCACATGATAGCTACTTTTCAGTCATTCCAAAATATTCCCTTAAAGCCAAAGGTTGACCATTCCACCCTGTCTTTGGTCATTTCTGCCGTTGAGCAAAGCTACCCCGGTCTTCAGGTTGCCCCAGTTCATGCCATCTACCTGCCAGCCCCAGGCCCCACTATAACCATAGTAATAGGAGTGGTTGTATTGGTCCGTAATGGACATGGGAGTTCCGTCACTTGCCCGGAACTCGCCAATAACAAGGGGCTTACGCATGCTGTAGTCATTGAAGTGATGCTGGAAAGAAAACAGGAAGATCGTAAAATCTGTTCTAATCATTTCACCGCTAAACAAGTTTCGTTTACTGCATTCTCTAACCATTTCCTTCATATAAACGTGTTTTCACGCATTTGCTAACAGAGTAAGACCCAGGTCAGACGGCTCCTATAGGAGCCGTCTGATCAGGGTCTGCTCTGTTTGCCATTGGACTTTGAGAGATGTTTATTTTCTAAAATGGCTACAGTGTTCTACTTTCCATATTTCGTTGTAACTATTTTTCCATGAATATTAATTAAATATTGAACTTTGGAATAAACGTAGAACAAGGAAAGGGTTAAAGTGATTTTTTTCCATTTCTTTTCAAGAACACAGAGTGTCAAATAGTTTGAATTTTGAAGAGACACGGGGTTACTTAGCGTCTCGCCTAGGTCCAGTCTGTTGGCAAACATGTATCACGGGTTTGCATGTTTTTGTTTTGTCTACAGGTATCTGTGCCGCAGTAAAGTATTTGTGTTCGAATGCCATTATAAATATTCATGTAGTTATTATTTCTTACATTAATATTTCAGGTAAATTGTTAACCCATTACCTCATAGGCTATTTTAGACACAAAATCTTTGAATAAATCTACCGAAAAGGAGCATTAGTTAGAGGAAAGGATTTTTTTTAGAATTTTGTAGTTTGAAACCATTGTGATAAATAGAGCATTTGCTCCTATAGGAGCAAATGCTCTATTTATCACAATGGTTTCATAAAGTAACTTCTACAGAGTCATCAAAAGCCGTCAATATGAGGGAAAGGGTTAAGTTGTATACCATCTGCAATGGTGGCATATAATTGTACTTATTGATAAGGGAAGTTTTTACTAAGGCAGAAACTGTAGAGTCGTATCTTTATTATTTCATAAACAAACAGAGCAGACCCCGATCAGAGGGTCCACACATGAACCGTCTGATCGGGTTCTACCCTGTTTATAAAATGGATAAAATACGTATCTAAGAGTAAACTAACTCCTTCCTACTGACGCATCTTGACGCCTCTGTAAAAATCACTTTTTTAAACCATTGTGATGGAGCAATAGTTTCAAAACTACACATTTTTTAAAAAAAAAATCCCTTTCTGTAGTAAATGCTGCTTTTCGGTAGATTTAATCAAAGCGGTTGAGTCTTAAACTAGTCTATGAGGGAATAGGTTAAAGGAGATAACTTCATATTCCCAAAGTCCCAATGAGTAGTACAGCACTGACACACAGGTAGCCGGATCAAAGCGATTTGTGATGGGATGTTTTTTGAGGTGTATACATACATATACTTATCGAAATCCTGATTTATTTTTAGAATAAATCTAATGGAGATTTGAATTTGCTGAAATGTGTTTTTGGTTTTGTTTATCTTGTTTTTTGTTTGGCGTTTTTTTTTTTATTCCGTTGCTGTTTTTCTGTCTGGTTGTTTTTGTTGTTGTTTTTGTTATTGTTATTGTTGTGTGTCAGGGTGGGTGGGGGTCGTGAAAAACGGCAACCAGATCACTGATATTGAGAGGTATTGCTCACCTGCATTGGGGAGTAACCATCCCAGTTTCCATTACAAGCGTAAGTATGAACCTGGTAGAAGGTCAGGACGCCCTGCAGAAACACATAGCAAGAAATGGTCCATTCTAGACAATATTACAAGATACAGTTAAACCACACTAAAGCGACCACCAAGTCCGAGAAGAAATCTTAAATGCAGGTTGTAGATTAATGCAGGAAAAAGTTACGGAGAATGCATTACTTTCTTCCTGCATTAAGCAACTACAGTAAAACTCGTAAGAGGGCATCAAAAAGAGGTCTAATAGGTATTTAATGCAGGTGGTATCTTAATGCGATCAAAAGCAATGTAGAAAGCGCATACAGGAGTTTTCTGCATTACATTTGCCCCGCATAAAGCAACTTCTTACTTTTTATACGCCCACCTAATAAAGGTGGTCGTATATTGTCGTGGCCCTGTCCGTCCGTCCGTCCGTTCGTTCGTTCGTCCGTCAACATTTTGTTTGTCCGCTGTTTTCTGGGAAAACTATTTGAGAGATATTAATGAAACTTCACACAAATGTTTAATGCATCAAGATCTGAAGCTGAGTTGATTCTGAGGTTCATTTTATTTTTCATTTCAGAGTTATGGCCCTTGTCCTTAAAAAATATGCAAATAGTTTGTCCGCTGTTTTCTGGGAAAACTATTTGAGAGATATTAATGAAACTTCACACAAATGTTTAATGCATCAAGATCTGAAGCTGAGTCGATTCTGAGGTTCATTTGATTTGTCGTTTCGGAGTTATGACCCTTTTACTTAAAAAATAATGCAAATACATGCAAATAGTTTGTCCGCTGTTTTCTGGGAAAACTATTTGAGAGATATTAATGAAACTTCACACAAATGTTTAATGCATCAAGATCTGAAGCTGAGTTGATTCTGAGGTTCATTTGATTTTTCATTTCAGAGTTATGGCCCTTGTCCTTAAAAATATGCAAATAGTTTGTCCGCTGTTTTCTGGGAAAACTATTTGAGAGATATTAATGAAACTTCACACAAATATTTAATGCATCAATATCTGAAACTGAATTGATTCTGAGGATCATTTGATTTGTTGTTTCAGAGTTATGGCCCATGTCCTTAAAAAATACAAATATATGCAAATAGTTTGTCCGCTGTTTTCTGGCAAAACTGTTTGACAGGTATCAATGAAACTTCATACACATGTTTAATGCATCAAGACCTGAAGCTAAGTCGATTCTGAGGATCATTTGATTTGTTGTTTCGGAGTTATGGCCCTTGCACTTAAAAAAATAATGCAAATCTATGCAAATATGAGGATGGCCATAACTTTTTCAAAATTTTGAAATGATATTTACTTCAATTTTTTATATGGTTAAACCTTTATGTGAATTTTCACATATATTGCGGGGGTTTTGATATGTCATTTTATTCTAAAGTTATGGTCCTTGAACTTCGTATGTTCGTTGCTTTGTTAGTCTGTCAACTTTTAGTTTGTCTGTTTATTTCTGGGAAAACTATAAAAATGATATAAATGAAACTTAACACAAATGTTTTAAGCAATAAAATTTGAAGCTGAGTTTATTTTGAGGTTCATCCAGTTTGTCTTTACAGAGTTATGGCCGTTGCACTTTACAAAAATCTGAAAAATTGAGGATTAGCTGTAACTTTTTTATTTAATAAGATATTCACTTCATTTTTTTAAAAAAAAATTAGTATCACCTTAATATGGAAATCAAGATCTGAAGCACAGATTAGAAAATGTCAACACTTATAAGGCATGTTGAATCAGAGAAAGTTTGCAAGTGGGCGTATTATGTACCGTATGCGGTACTCTTGTTTAAAGAGTCCTATGCGGGTGCCGTCTGCAAATAACTGAAATACTGCTGGTCGGACGTAAACCCAACTCACTCACTCCTATGTTCAATAAATGAATGGTCGCTTAAGACAGGTTTTACTGTACCTGTTTTGAAAGACGTGTGTTTATTCATTTAGCAACTGTTAGAGTCACTACTTAACTGGATCTTTTCAAACAATACTCATTAGCCGTGGCGTTACTGTACCTAATCAGCATCCAATATATCAGTCACGTGATTCATTACATACATGTATTTAAAACGCAGTTTATCCATATCTATATTTTCTGTGACTTATAGCTGCATTTCAACAGCGAATCCAAACAATTTAGATCCATGAGACGTCGAGAAAAAGTAAAAATGTTTGTCTATTTATGGTGTCGCCCCTACTGGAAGGGTCAGCCTAGTTGGCTATAAGACACCTCGTTTAATTGCACAGTGTCTCCTGATTCCTTACAGGTACCGGGCATGTGAGCAATCGATAAACATTGTTTAACTAGCTGGCGGTTCACCTACCCGCCATATCGGAACGAGCCGCTGACGAGGATCAAACTTTGGATTCCTTGGTCCCGAACCGATGTCTTATTCATTAGGACACCGGATCGATGACTGACTCATCGTTTAATCAGGATCCAAATTGTTTGACACTCAGACTTGGTCTATATATTGGAAGAGGAACGAAGAATGAAATTACAGAATTGTAGTAGACGATTATTTTGCTGACGACAATTACAAAGCCTGCAAAGAGATCTAGACCAGCAATATACTACATACCAGTACATTATACATCGGGGATTTGGCCAACATGTGGATACAGCCCAGACACAGTGTATATTCAGGATCAACACTGTATGTCAGATAATAAATAATCATTTAGCCCTTTACCTAATGGAGGTGTAACGGATTAATTACTAACCGAACTTTTCCCACCGGCTTGTATGAGACATGCATCTTTCCAGAGGTTATGGAAACCAAACTCGTCCGTGTTGGATTTGGAGTTCCATGATCCTACGGTAACCATGGCACCAGGGTCAGTCCTACGGATGGCGTCAGCTTGCCAGTTTATGAATCTGAAAAAAATGATTCTTATTCTCTTTTTAACATCGAATGTCAATCGTAAATCATACTTTTATCTTATTACTAGTAATGTATGAAATAATGATTATGTATATTAATAATATGATTTTTAGAATGACTTTATGAACAAGATGTTGTTTGTATCATGACAGAATCTGTAGACTCAGATCTGTATTATTTCATATGTAAACAGAGCAGACCCCGGTCAGAAGCTCCTACTGGGTCTTATAAAGATTCAGTTTATGAAGTCTTGAATTATTGAATAAATATTCATTCTTGGCATTTTCTGCATTTTTTCTGTTCTGCATTAGGCTGTCATTTGTCTTAGAATTAGATTTCTTTCCATTGATGGTCTAACGTCTGTCACAAATGATTTATTTCATTGATGCTTAGTTTAAAACAAAGTTAAGTCGACGATATTTACATAAGAAAGAAGATGACCTTTAACTGATGAATACTTATTTAGCATTAACCCATCCCCTCATATCGATGCCTTTTGTAAGTTGTTGAACCCATTGTGATAAATAGAGCATTTGCTCCTATAGGAGCAAATGCTCTATTTATCACAATTGTTTCAAACTACAAAATTCTAAAAACAAATCATTTTCTCTTGTTAACGCTCCTTTTGGGTAGATTTATTCAAAGAGGTTGGATCTAAAAATAGCCTACGATGGAATGGGTTGATGATTGTGTGAATAATAATTAGCTGAGCTTTTACAATGACATCATGAACAATGGAATTAGTTACTGTACAATCATATCTCGTATATTATTTCATGACCGAACAGAGCAGATCCAGACCAGCCCGTTCCTGTAGGAACCGTCTAATCTGGATCTACTATGTTTGCAAAGATGCTCGTAAAATGCGTAGCTAAAGGTTTAACCCTTAAAATGGACTATTCCAAAATTCGAACAGGTAAACTTTATGGTGAATATTTAGGGAGTTTTGTTAACATATTATTTTTGTTAGACAGTTGTAACATGACAAACAATGCAGGCACCTGACAAGAGGGATCCTATAGGAGCTCTCTCATTAAGGTCTACACTGTTCGCAAAGGACATTAGTGACTCATGTCCCACACTGTAAGTGTTAACGGATAGATCAGGGTCTACTCTTTTTTCAAAGGCGTTAAAATGCGTGCATATGGGATAAACGGGTTAACAAGCGGCCGACACTTGCCTCTGGTACTCCTGTGGTGTGTACAGCAGCCCTTCCCAGCCGGACCAGCTTCCGTATATTCCAAATAACTTAGTGGTGTCAAAGCAGGGGTTGCTGTTGTAAAGTCCGACGTTCAGTGTATATTCGGGTTCGTTGATGATGTCCCACCCACCAAGAGCAGGCTCGTTTTTGAGAGCATTCACCATTGGTATTAGTGCGTGGTTAATGTAAGATTCGAGCTTATTGGTGTCTCTTATAAGGCCGTCCAACCTGCAAAATAGTGCTTTTGGAAAACGGTTCTCAAGTTATGCAATCTATTTTATATGTACATTGTATTTCTCTGTGAACTCTGTCAAATATGAATCTTGAATGAATCATTTGTTCTCCTTTGAGGGTCGTTTCTTATTTCTGTGTGGAGAATGTCAAAACTTGGCCGAAGTCTTAGATGTACCTTCATTGAGGTATACGGAAGACCTCATTTAGGTCTTAGGTTTACCTCTATTATGTATTAGGTGTACATGCATGTAGCCTTAGGCGTATCTCTCTGGGGTCGGAGATGTACCTCACTGAGACCTTAGGTGTACAGGTTTATATGTACAGTACTGGGGTCTTAGGTGTAACTGGCTGTTACCCCACTGGGGTTTTACCTGTACCTCTGACTGTGATCTTAGTTGTACCTCATTTAATTCTTTGGAGTACGCGACTGAGGTCTTAGATACACCTGGCTGAAGCCTTAGATGTACCTGGTAGATGTCATATGAGCTATGCCTTATGTTTACCTGGTTTAGGCCATATATGTACTTTACCAATGTCTTAAATGTACCTGAAAGAGACCTTAGGTGAACCTAACTAAGGCCATAGGTGTACCTTACTGAGTCATGAGGTGTACCTGAATGGGGTCTTAAGTGTACCTGTAATGTGTGCTTTGTATGTTGGCTCCGTTCCACAATGTGAAGAAGACGAGGATGTCGTACTGCCTGGCATCATTGAGGAAGGTCCTCATGTCAGAGATGAGCGTCCCCGAGGCATCTGTCTTGTCCACATAACCTTGACTGGTAAAATGGGGCGAGGCCTCGCCCTTTATGTGCAACCAAACTCCTGGTAACAAAGAATTCGCAATTGTTTATTAGAAGCTGACATGCAAAAATCCCATCATCAAGGATAATCGATGAGGAAAAGAATGCTTCAAGGTATGTCAACAACTAATGTTCTCGGATTTTGTCTTAGACTATGGTAAATATATCGATATATTTTCCATCTTGTCACACTAAAACATATCGATTTGTTTCCAATCTTGGTTGACTAAGGTATATATAGCGATATATTTCTAATCTTTGTTGGGTAAATTTAAGTCATCGATCCATTTCCCGTCTTATCTTGATACATTTAACATATATGACGTGTTTAGTAGCATAAAACACATCTGCATAAATTCTACAATGTATTATGAGGATGTCTCTATTTAACTCTTTCCTGGTAGGAACTCGTGTTCATGCCTTTGCAAATAGAGTAGTCGGATCAAGCAGCTAATGCAGGAGCCCCGTCAGATAAAGCACTTTTCTGTTTTTATGTTGAAATATGATGGGATTTTATAGTATTGTTGAACCTGCCTTAAACGGGCTATCAAAAGGAGATGTAATTATGGATCTGTAAGGCAGGTGGTAGCTTAATGAATGTCAACATTAATGCAGAAAGCTCCTATAGGAGGTTTCTGTATGATTGTTGCCCTGCATTGCATTAAGTAACCACCTGCTTTTAAAGACTCCTATGTCCAATAAATGAATGACCGCTTAGGACGGGTTCTACTGTACATAGTCTACAGTTTCGTTCATGGTCTAACTTACTTTATTAATATTTAATATAAAACGTTAGTGAGTTAATATTTTTTTATTTGTATATAGGTTTTACGTCACTTAACAGTATTTCAATCATATCGCGATGTCCATCTAAGTACAGTATGAGGAAGACCCAAGGAGTAATATTTCTTTCATAAATCTTCATGAGAAAAGTGTTACTACTCACTTATTGAGTTACCACCCAAATCATGCAGCTGGCTCAATGTATGATTGTAAATGTTCCTGACGTGTCCACTGTATTGTTGGTTTCCGAAGTCGCGCGCATAGTTAACCCATGCCTGATTGACGCCGTTCAAAAACACCTTGCGACCGTCCTTGATGAAATGTGTACCAGACACATGTAAACGACTGGCAAGCACGCCTATAGAATATGACTGCATATATACAAATTACATAAGAAATTCACGCCATGTTATATGCATATAGCCCTAATTTGCTCTAGTTGTAGTAAACATTCTCGATCACTATCTGTAAGAAGTAGGAATACAGATTATTGAGTATTTTCTGTCAGAAGTAGGAGTAACGATTCTCGATCACTATCTGTAAGAAGTAGGAATACAGATTATCGAGCATTTTCTGTCAGAAGTAGGAATGGCGATTCTCGATGACTTATCTGTAAAAAGTAGGAATACAGATTGTTGAGCATTTTCTGTCAGAAGTAGGAGTAACGATTCTCGATCACTATCTGTAAGAAGCAGGGATACGTATCCTCCACACTTATATTTTAGAAGTAGGAATAAAGATTCTCGATCACTGAATTGTTAGAATTAGCAAACAAAAGTCGACCACTATCAGGAAAATGTAGTAATATGGATTCTTGACCACAATCTGTAAGAAATAGTAATTAGAATTTTTCGGCCACTATCTGGAAGAAGTTGTAATTAAGATTCCCGACCACTATCTATAGTAAGTAGATTATATATGATATACGCATACGATTCTTGACCTATATCTGTAAGAAGTAGTAATAATGAGACTCGATAGTAATAAAAATGAACGACCTATAAACATTCTAATCGGACTTAGGAATGCTATACTATTCTGTAAAGTAAATGCAATGTCATTAAATTTGTCCCAGCGAACGTTTCATAAGATTTTCAAAATCACGCATATATTTTGTAATGGGGATTTAAACCCTTTCCCTAATGAACATTTATGCATGAATTGATGCCTTCGGGAATATTCAGTTACTTTAATTCTTATATGGTAAAACTTTAAAAGTGAATTGTTGGCTGATCAGATGGATCCTATAGGAGCCGTCTGATCTAGGTCTTCTCTGTTTAAGTCGTGAAAACTGAAAAGGCGATCATATAAAGGAAAGGGGGTCAACAAAAAATAAGTCTAAGGAGAGTAGAAACTGCGGGATTTATGTTGTTTGAAATATTCTAATATTAACTATAACCGACCTAAAGTCCAACAACGCCCTGTTGATATGTGCTAGAAATCATCGAGGAGCTAAATATCGCTCGGCGAATCCAATCTTGAATTTTTACACAGACCTTGACACACGTGATGTCAGCCGCAGCAGATTTCTCGCTGCTTGGAGACGATATTTTGTTTCCGTTTTGTTGTTGTTATTATTATTATTATTATTTGGGTGTGTGTGTGGTTTTTTTTCTTTTTTTGGGTGGGGGGGTGGGGTGGGGGGTGTGTGTGTGTGTGTGTGTGTGGGGGGGGGGTTTCAGTGTTAGATGCATCATCTGATACAAACCTTTCAAAACATGAAAACACAAATGCAGGGAAAACGCTCCACTTTCTGGAAGTCATGTGAGTTTGATTTTAATGAACTCTGTTCGCTGCCAATGTCGCATAGATCTGTGTTAATCTATGCAAACAGTTACTCGGCGTGTCGCATCTGTGTTTATCGATGCAAACAGTTACTCGGGGTGTCACATCTGTGATTATCTATGCGGATAGTTACTCGGCGTGTCGCATCTGTGTTTATCTATGTAAACAGTTACTCTGTGTGTCACATCTGTGTTTATCTATGCAAACAGTTATTCGGGGTGTCACATCTGTATTTATCTATGCAAACAGTTACTCGGCGTGTCGCATCTGTGTTTATCTATGCAAACAGTTACTCGGGGTGTCACATCTGTGTTTATCTATGCAAACAGTTACTCGGCGTGTCGCATCTGTGTTTATATATGCTAACAGTTACTCGGGGTGTCACATCTGTGTTTATCTATGCAAACAGTTACTCGGGGTGTCACATCTGTGTTTATCTATGCAAACAGTTACTCGTTGTGTCACATCTGTGTTTATCTATGTTAACAGTTACTCGGCGTGTCGCATCTCTGTTTATCTATGCAAACAGTTACTCGGGGTGTCACATCTGTGTTTATCTATGCAAACAGTTACTCGGCGTGTCGCATCTGTGTTTATCTATGCTAACAGTTACTCGGCGTGTCACCAGGATCCAAACTGTTTGTTACTGACGGAAATGGGGTACAAATTAAACAAAACAGACGACACTACTTGGCAGTGAAAGAGTTCATGACAAAAGGCCATTGCTTTGGTAAGTGTTATCATAAAGTGCCATTCTGATTTCTTGAATCTTTCTTAAAAAGCAAAATATATTAGTTATTCACCTGCTAGCCGTGACCTAGCTGGTATTTTAAAACAGCTTCAATCCAATTAACACGCCGAGTAAACTGTTTGACACTCGGTCAATAATTTCTCAAAAGCTTTAACGAATCACAAATTGTCTCAGATCAGAGTTTAATATATCAGTATTATAGCAGGCAAAAGGGATCAACCCTTTCCTTCATATAAATGCCTTTTCACGCATTTCCAAACAGAGCAGGCCCAGATTAGACGGCTCCTATAGGAGCCGTCTGATCAGGTTCTATTCGGTTTGCTTGTAACATGATATATATCTGATTCTACAGTTTTTGTCAAAGCAAAACAATACCTTGAGAAGTTTACATTATAAAAAAAATCAGCTAATAAATGATCATGGTGCCATTATTTCCTACAGGGATGTTGAACAGGCAAAGGGGTATACGTCACAGATAATCAGCAACAGGCAACAGGCTTTCAAACAGATATTAGTTATCCTCTCCTCGTTTTTGGTGGACAGGATATATTGTTCTTATTAAATACAGTAATGCTTGTTAACCCTTTCCCTGTTCTGTGTTTATTTCAAATTTCAATACCTACTGAATATTAATGAACAAAATAGCTATAATGAAATATGGAAGGTGGAGCATTGTAGCTATTTTGGAAAGTAAATAAAAGTGTCTATTAAATTAAATTAGCAAACAGAACAGATCCTGATCAGACGGCTCCTATAGGAGCCGTCTGATCTGGGTCTACTCTGTTTGCAAATGCGTGAAAACACGTTTATATGAGGGAAAGGGTTAATGAACTGATGTTTTCCAGTGTTACAAAACAAACTATTTTCTGCCAAACATGCTAACTTCATCTTGATGTCTGCAAAAAGGAAAACACAATAGGGATGCGTTGAGGCTGACTGTCGAACGTTTAGGATCCAACTTCACTCCGTGTTTTCAGAATCCCGTCTGGTTTTAAACCCTTTATATCATATAAACTACTTATCACGTCTTTGTAAGCAGATATGACCCAGATCAGACGGCTGCTGAAGGAGTTACTCAATCAGAGCCTGTTCTGTTTGCTTATCAAATGGTAGAGATCTAATCCTGCAGTTTCTGTTAAAGCCGAAAACCCTGTGTTCATAAACGATAATAAAAAAATCAGCAAATAATTATTGATCATGTCATTATTTCTTTCATAAATATTGAGCAAGGAAAGGGTTAAATGTACCTATGTTGATATTGTGAAGCGACAAATCTCAATGCAACCTGGGGCGTGACTGTGCATTTGCATATACGCCCGTGCGTGCGCATGGCTGAACTAGTTTAACCTTTAAAAATGCTGAAACGGCAATAACAATTGAATTTGATGGGTTAGGTCCTAGAAATACTCACACAAATAATTTCGTGCTTTTCAATATTTTACTATTGCTTATATTTTCCACCATTTTTTTCCCTAAAAAAATATACAATGTATTGAAAATTAGCCCCATATTGAAATGTACCCAGTGGTTTTGAAATATAGCAATATCCAGTAAAAACCCATCCAAACCAGAATTCTATTAGAGATGAATTTAGATACTTTTATGCAGGTGGCTACTGAATGCAGGGTGAAATTCATGCAGAAAGCTCTAGGATGCAGGGTGAAAGTCATGCAGAAAGCTCCTAGAGCTTTCTGCATGACTTTCACCCTGCATTAAGCGTTCATCTGTCTCCAAGACCGATATTTATACTAAATTGAATGTCCGGGTTTCTATTGTGAGGATAATTAGCCCCGCCCTGGCTACAAAGTGTTTAAAAGAATAAAAATGAGTTGACCAAACTTATATTAAAATCGGCGCAATGATTACGACGTATTTTCTTTAAATAACAAAAAACAAATTTACCATAGCCATATAAGGACACTAAGCTGAAATCGCCCAGTGGGAAGTATGTTTTTAACATTATCTAAAGTCATATAGGGAATCTTAGCTCAGCCCCTGGTGGTCATGTGTTTTAAGTAATCAAAATGCTGTTGAATAATTTTAGTAGAGGGACATCGATCAATAATTCCTGCAAAATGATATTGAAATCTACCCAGTGAGTTCACAGGAGAAGATTTCCACTATCCATTATCAGAATAATTAGACCCGCCCCGAGTTTTTAGAGAATAAAATTGGTTTTGAACAACGTTGGTAAAATTAACTCCGTCACCAAAGGATACTTTCTGAAAAAGTAGCGAAAAAGGGTAAGCTGGTTGCCATTGCAAACAGTTCTACATGAATTTAATGTTTTCAACAACAATGAAATAGGACCTCACAATGACCATTGTTGTGAACATTGCTCACAATTGGCCCATGTTTATTAGAAGAGATGTTGTTTAAATATATTATTGACGATGGATGACGCTGGACGACGGACATAGCACTATAACAATACTTACCATTGTGCACTGCTTGAAATGAGATGCAACAGGGGCAGTTATTATTTGTGTTTGACATTCGGAATATATCAAATACATTGTTGACCAAGTTTTGAGTTTACTCAAAAGGCTAAATAGCAAAACAGAAGGTGTGTCTTAAAACCCTCATATATAATGATACCAATACTGGTGATAGTTTGATGATCCTTGTCTATATATCAGTAGTTTGTGCACTGTACAGTGCTCCCTCTCTACAACGACACCCTTTGGGATACGAAGATTGTATGTGTTGTTCAGAGGGAGTTGTTATAGGGAGGGAAAATCAAACATAACTAGCTTGTTTGCAGATCCCCAGATAAGGTGTATTTCGAGAACTAAAACCGTTATGCCTCAATCAAACCCTATGTTGTGACCACTCTTTAGAATCGTCACAAAGTGACGATTCTAAAGAGTGGTCACAACCTAGGGTTTGATGGAGGCATTAAGAAAATACGATGGAAAAAGGTTGTTTCTGAAGCCTTGTTGTTTCGGAAATAGTGTCATAGGTTGTTGTTAGGAGGGAATCGTTATTGAGAGGGCCGTTGTAGGGAGGGAGCACTGTACAGGCTCTTATTAAAATGTGTCGCTTTAATATACACGCCAATGTCTATTGCAAAATTGAGATATATCAGAGATATGTATTTAATTAAATGCATGTGAATTTAATTACATGTTTAACATGTAAATTGTAATTAAACTTTTGTCGGTCCGGCGGCAGTGGAATTCTCCGATTTCCATCTGTATACAAGTACATGTACATGTATAATAATTACATATCGGGAGAATAGGGAGAGAAGAGACATATTGTACTACACAGCTGGTGTACACAGTCTATTTCCCAATTTCCGATATTTTACAGATGGAGGAAGACATGTTTGCTGCACTGCTACATGGACAAAATTCAGCCGATTCTGATAAATGTTGCAGCTTTGAGAGCTTAATTTTCTGCATGATTTCAACCTGCATTAAGCTTGCATCTGTCTGAAGGACAGGTACTGATACTAATTTTAACGCCCGTTTGAGAGGATTTTAACTGTATATGTTTAAAGAGGAAGTGCCTACAATGAAGGCATATTTTCAATGATATCATTAAACCTGGTATTTGTTACGCTCAATCATTATCATGAACATTGTCAATTTGATCTTATATAGAAAAATGCCCCTGTGATACAAAATAAACCGATTTCATCAATACTTATAATTTTTGTTCTACAACAAAGTATTATCGTATTTTCCCGTTCAAATTTTCCGCATTTTGCCGATGATTATCTGGCCCTCCATTGTTTACGTAACAGCTTTTCTCGGAAGTGACCGGAGGACGCGAACAGATACGAAACTAAAACCCAACCTGAATAAAAGTGAGACATTGTAGAATAAAATCGGGATCGTCGATTATAAATATTCTGAAAGTGGGTGATCCTTCGAAAGCAAAAGTAGCAATGTCAAAAGAGAAAATTGCGTCTGTTCATGAGTATTAATTAAAAGTGCAACACGCCCTATTCAATTTTCAAAACTTATACCATCAAAATTAATGATCCCAAAGGACCAGACAATATGTCAACACTGAGAATGAATTACGGGTCGACTTTTTACGGCCGCCGAACAAGCACTTAACACCTGCTGTTGTGAAGTACATGTAACGTGCGCACCGAGTGACCCAGCAACAACAAACCCTGTCGGTGCAATGCTTAAGCTCACATAAAGAGATGTTTGTTGCGCTATATATATACCTCCACTTCCCAAGATACAATGATCTGGTCAGCTTCATTTGCATACTTAACCAATGTTCTACGAACGTTACATTACTCTCCCCTCCGAGAAGTCTCGTCCCGAGACTTGGACCCTGGGAGACCCGTGGGTAAGGCAACTCCGGTCTTGCAGTTGTCTTTATCCCACCGCTGCCACCATTTGTAACGTGCAAACCGAGTGACCCAGCAACAACAAACCCTGTCGGTGCAAAGCTTAAGCTCACATCAAGAGATGTGTGCTGCGCTATATATATACCTCCACTTCCCAAGATACAATGATCTGGTCAGCTTCATTTGCATACTTACCAACGTTCTACGAACGTTACATACATATATTCTGAAAGTGGGTGATCCTTCGAAAGCAAAAGTAGCAATGCCAAAAGAGGAAATTGCGGACTCGGTATTATTGAGTCTGTCCATGAGAAGTAATTAAAGTACAACACTACTCACGCCCCCTAGCACCGGCGTAAGCAGTATTCAATTTTCAAAACTTATTCCATCAAAACTAATGACACCAAAGGACCAGAAAATAAAAACATGGATGTTTTGTCTTTTTCAACGTTTATTGGATAGGATTTCGAGCGCTATACTACTTTTCAGCATATAAACAAATGCGTTTTGTAATAGTTTAGGTATTTTTCAAACGCGTCGAATGTAGGGATGCCATGTACCGCTTTATCTGAGACTGTTTGAAAATATTGCCAACAATAAACCGCTTACTTCAATAAGACTCCAATACATATCTATAGAAGGTTAAATAGAGCAACGGTGCTCAAATACCAACATCATCCTTTCTCCGCCAAACCCTACTTTGTGACCACTCTTTAGAATGGTATCGAAGATACCATTCTAAAGAGTGGTCACGAAGAGACGATTTTAAAGAGACAATTTTAAAGAGTGGTCACAACATAGGGTTTGGTGAAGAAACAAAGGAGTTATTCTTGAAAATGTTTTAATTTACGTATCTTATCTCTGCTTAAGGTTAAAGGCCTTAAAATTATAGCCTCTTGGTTTTGTTGTTTTCCACATGTACGAATATTAAACACTTTTCCAAATCAACATAAACAAAGTTTCATCCGGGGATCTGCCCTGGATTATTCATTGTCCTGGTAATTCATACGTTACTGCGGATTCTAAACTTGTTGATTGTTAGATATTAATGGAGGGGTTTATTATTATTATGTTAATACCTAATGTACATTCAACTTTTTGTCATTCTTACTGAAGTGATTAAAGTCATTAAGGCAGTTTCATTTCATTTCTGAACGAAATGAAATAAAACAATAAATTGAAATGAACTACTATACTCTAACTGTTGGTAATATGACTGAATTTAAAATGACTGTAAATTATAATTTTAAATTCTACCATATTACCAACGATACTACATGTAATAGTATGGTAAATCTGAAACAGCCAACACTATTTTACTTTTTAATGTGGTAGTTGTGATAACAATAAGACAACTGTATGGAAATCCTGATTCTGTAGACGACAGATTGTGCATTCTGGGCATTTTATAATGTGCTCAATGATAATAATTCTAAATTGAAAAGATGTTTTTGACTAAAAACATTAAACATGATTTCAATTGTAGCAAAGTGCACACGTTTGCAGCCTCCTTTGAAGTACAAAGAAATAGCCGTATTTGTTTGCAAACGCATCCCAGAAGGAAAGAAGCCTTCCAGCTGGCATACGGTACGTCAGTGGTTCTATCCGGATGTTCGTCTGTTCAGGAAACAGTGCAATTTGTTAAATGCGCAGAAAATCCCCGAGATCTTCATCTACTTGTAAATAGACTGGATGTCGCTATAAGACTGAAATGCTGTTACAGTGACGTTAAACCCTGATTCAAACAAACGCATCCCAGAAATAAGTACAGTAGAGCCTGTCTTAGCGGTCATCAAAAAAGAGGTCTAACTATGGGTTTGCAGGCCAGGTAGTAGCTTAATGCAGGTCAATAGTAATGCAGAAAGCTACGTATATGAGTTTTCTGCATTACTTTTGCCCTGCATTAAGCATTATGTTAAATAAATGAATGGCCGGATAGGCCGGATACTTGGAGGGGATATGGTACTAGGATGCACCTTTGTGCACCATAAGAATAGCTTCCATCTCAAATAACTACATGTAACGCCTTCAAGCCTGAGGAGGTATGTCTCCGGGCTGTCCACCTGCTGCTACAATGTTTGCTAGTTCAATGGGTATATACGACCATTCGAGCGAAGTATTCTGAACTATCAAGTAGGTCTAGGTTTCTGCCATGTTTTATTTTCTCAGTTTTCTTGTTTTACTGACACAATATTAAAAATGGCAACCATTTATGTAACAGTTATGTGAGGAAAGCTTCCGGCTGGATTGCAGTCGGTCGGTGTTTCCATCCGGGTGTTCTTCTGTGCATAAAACAGTGCAATTTGTTACATACACGGACAACCCTCTGGTGTCTTCCTCCACCTGTAATTAGCTGGACGTCGCAATGTGACGGTGAAAATAGTAAAGGGTTAATCGATGCCATAACATTATCAAACTCTATCAGTTCTAAAATAAAAATAATGATAGTTACCGTTAGCTCCAAGTAAGTACAGAACCACTACGCTTAGGCGGCTTAGCCACATGTTTGTCCTCTGATAAAGCTCGCCAGTGAATCACTTTATATTTATATATATATATATATATACACACATCTAAGCCTTTACTCCACAGAAACGCCTTTTAGCCAATGACACAGACAAGACGGCTCTTACAGGAGCCGTTTGATTAGGATCTGCTGTTTGCTTATGAAATAGCACAGTCGATCTATTTATATAGTTTGTAAATAGTCCAGTGTCATTGATACCAATTACAACTTTCAGCTAATTGATATTCATAAGTCATATTTCCTGACACGAATATTCATGAGGTAAATTTACTGTTTGCTGGTTCATCAAATTTCACAAAATACTGATGGTTTGATTTTCTCATTTTGCTATTCGGTTCTATATACTCCGTGAGCATGTATGAAAATGATTCCAGCGACCCCATTCTGAACAACGCATGCCCCCATCCATCACCCATGATCCCAGCTTCTCTTTACTAAACAATACGCGCTCCCCTTACCTCGCCAATAATCATAGCCACTCCATACTTAACAACGCTCCCTTCCCTCGCCAATAATCATAGCCACTTCATACTGAACAACGTTCCCTTCCCTCGCCAATAATCATATCCACTCCATACTTAACAACGCTCCCTTCCCTCGCCAATAATCATAGCCACTCCATACTTAACAACGCTCCCTTCCCTCGCCAACACCTGCTTCCCTCACCAATAACCCTTGTCACTCATTTCTAAACATTGCTCCCTTCCCTCACCAATGATCCTAGTCACTCATTACTAAACAACGCCCCCTTTCCTCGTCAATAATCCTAGTCACTGATTACTAAACAACGCTCCATTCCCTCTCCAATGATCCTAGTCACTCATTACTAAACAACGCGCGCTCCGTTCCCTCACCAATAATCCTAGCCACTCCATACCAAACAACACCTCACCAATAATCCTAGCCACTCCATACTACACAACGCGCGGTCTCTTCCCTCACCAATGATTCTAGTCACTCCGTACTATACAACGCGCACTCCCTTCCCTCACCAATAATCCTAGCCACTCCATACTACACAACGCGCGGTCCCTTCCCTCACCAATGATTCTAGTCACTCCGTACTAAATAACGCGCGCTCCTTTCCCTCACCAATGATCCTAGCCACTCCGTACTAAATAACGCGCGCTTCCTTCCCTCACCAATGATCCTAGCCACTCCATACTAAATAACACACGCTCCCTTCCTTCAACAATGAATACGGTCTGCAATGAGGGCAATGCAGTCAAAAATTAAATCAGCAAAAGTTGATATTTTCCAAATAAATTTTGACTTTGTCGTTAACCCTTTTCCTGATTGATATATATGTAAAAAATAATGTTGTCATGAATATTAATTAATTGTTTTTTTTTATAATGACATATAGGAAGTGTTGGCCATGGCAAAAAAAACCCCTGTAGAATCACATCTTTATTATGTTATAAGTAAACAGAGCATACGCTGAACAGAATGTGTAACATAGTGAGTTTAGTGAAAATGCAGGTTAGGTTTTCTACACTTTAATAACCGTAATGCATTCTAAAATATGACTGATCGTTTCTATAGCTCAAATCTCTCTTCCTCTCTAGACTGTCTGATTGTTATGATCAAGTAATCAGCGTCTCCTATGTAATCTTACTTATTTGGTAAAACATACATGTAACTCAGCACTCACACATCATGAATATTGATAGGAATATACATATCATAGTAACCATACTGACCGTTCATGAATATTGACATGTATATAGGTAAATACGGAAGCATTTAGGTAATTGTGTTGCAAATGCTCCTACAGGAGCCGTCTGATCTAGGTTTACTCTGTTTGCAAAGGCGTACCTATGAGGTAATGTGAAAAAAAATTCAAAAAAATCAGCATTCAACTGTTTACTCATGCTTACTAGCAGTGAGGTTGTGAATAATGCTGTTGCAATAAGCAGCCCAAAATATTTAGATCTAACCCATTACTCCATAAATATGCTTAAAATTATACGCATATGCAAAGTTTGAAACAGAGTAGACCCAGATCAGACGGCTCCTGTAGGAGCCGTCTGATCTGGGTCTGTTCTGTTTGCTTATGACGTAATATAGATATGATTCTTCAGTTTCTGCCATGGACAAAACTTCCTTTGTCCATGTGCTATTATAACAAATTTATCTAATTGATATTCATGATGTCATTATTTCTTGCATGAATATTCATGGAGGGAACAGTTAAAACATGCGATCATTCTCTGCTAGAACGTGCAACATCGGTACTACCTGGCGGTCACCCATCACTCCAACAACCGCGCAAACCGTTGTGTCTATACAAACAGTGTAGACCCAACTGAGAGGGCTCAAAGAGGAGCCCTCTGACCAGGGTCTGCCCTGTTTGTCATGTTACATTTTTCTTTAGAAAAATCCTTAAATATTTACCGTAAGCTTGATCTGTTTCAATTTTGTAATAATCTATTGTAAGGGTTAACTTCGCTACATTTCCAAGCACTACAACCGCATCACCAAGAGTTAGCCCCTCAGCCAGGAGAGTTTATAGTGCTTAAATAGAAATCCTCGTCTATCCATGTCATTTTATTTTTTCAAACCCATGTTTATTCTTACTAGGCATAAATTCATTGTTGTGAACACGCACAGATATAGAAGTGACTTAAAAGGAAATAATGTGAAATTATTTAATGCAAACATCATGATTACTTTTCAGTCATTCCAAAATCGCCCCTTAAAGCCCAAAGCTGACCATTCCACCCTTGGCTTGGTCGTTTCTGCCCTTGAGCCAAGCTATCCCGGTCTTCAGGCTGTCCCAGTTCGAACTAACTGCCTGCCAGCCCCAGGCTCCACTATAACCATAGTAATAGGCGTGGTTGTACTGGTCCGTAATGGACATCGGAGCTCCGTCACTTGCTCGGAACTCACCGATAACAAGGGGCTTATGCATGCTGTAATCATTGAAGTGATGCTGAAAAGGAGAGAGAAAGATAATAAAATTTGTTCTAACCATTTCACAGGAGCCATCTGATCTGGGTCTACTCTGTTTGCAAACTGCCAAAGGTGTATTTATGGAGTAAATAGTTAAAAGTCAAATAGTGTTCTCAAGCATTAGATTTATGAGATTTAGAATTAAGTCAAAATCTGACCGATTACATGTACATGTAATTGCTGTAACACTGTTAAGACAAAGACTGGCAAAGTCTCACAGCCTGTATGGAAAGTGGAACATTGTAGCCATTTTAGAAAGCCGTCTGGTCTGGGCCTACTCCGTTTGCATGATGCGTGAAAAGGCGTTTATCTGAAGGAAATGGTTAAAATATCCTTTTCAGCCTTAGTTTGGAAATCATACTCATGCATTAGATTTGCCAAAGTTTGACTCATATCTGATCTGTCCATTCAACTGTTTGAGTACTATTTCAGAGTCAAAACGTATGATAGGCATCAACCCTGATTCTTATAAATCATTCCCTCCAAGACTATTTTAGACCAAATCCCTTTAAATTAATCTACCGAAAAGGAGCATTCTGAAACTAGGGAAAAGTAGAATTTTAGAATTGTTTAGTTTTCAAACTATTGTGATAAATAGAGCATTTGCTTTTATAGAGCAAATGCTCTATTTATCACAATGATTTAAGTAAATGATTTTACAGAGATGCAAGAGGCATCAGCAGGAGAGAATGGGTTAAGAGGGTTTATCATAAGATATTTAAATGTAATACAGTGAAACCCCTCTAAACCGGACGCTAAATTTAGCATAAATATCGGTCTTGGAGACAGGTGGCAGCTTAATGCAGAGTGAAAGTCATACAGAAAGCTCCTCTAGGAGCTTTCTGTATGACTTTCACCCTGCATTAAGCAGCCACCTGCCTAAAAGTATCCGAATTCTTCTCTACTAGAATTCCGGTTTAGAGGGGTTTTACTGTACTGATTTCTCACATCACCTATTCTTCTGTTTGCATACATGTACATGTATATAATTTGTCGTTGTTCTTCATTAATATACCATTTAAGTCGTGCAGCAGGCTTGAGATGCATTTTTTCTCAAGATTATTTGCTTACAGTAGTATGTGGTAAAGTTGATAAAGGATTAAGTGTTGAACACGTCCCCTGTTGAATATTTATGTAAGTTTAACACTTTCCTTGTTGTTCATGTAAGGAATAATGATGTCATTTCATGAATATTAGCCCTTTCCTTCATACAATTGTATGTTTTTTCATGTTTTTGCATTTAATGGCTCCTGTTGATCAGGGTCTCCTCTGTTTGCTTATGCAATTATTATACATTTAAATCTACAGTTTCTACCAATACCAAAAGGATGCTTTTGTGAAACACTATGCCCTGATATGACCATTGGCCTTGATGTATGACCAAGACCTTAAACAATATGCATAAAAAAATCAGGTGTACATGTCATTATAAATACATGTGTTTTTATGATGTCATCATTTTACATGAATATTCAACAGGGAAAGGGTTGACTGCACTTTTTATAATGACATCTGCGCATATGATGCATTGGTAGAACTGTATAGTCAGATCTATAGGATGTATTGGTAGAACTGTATAGTCAGATCTATTAATTTCATAAGCACACAGGACAGACCCTGATCAGATGGTTCCTACAGGAGCCTAGATTTCACTATATTTTCAAAGCCCCATAAAATATCGATGAGCGTTTTCCTATAGAAAGTACAGCACTGACACATAGGTAGCTGGATCAAAGTGATTTTGTGATGGGGTATTCTTGTGATGTATATATACACATATACTAGTGGACATCCTGGAAAATCTAGAATAAATTTGACCGAGATTTGAATTTACTGAAATGTGTTTTTTTCTTCTTTTTTCATTTTCTGCTGTTTGTTTAGTTGTCTGTTTGTTGCTGTTGTTGTTGTTGCTGTTGTTGTTGTGGATGTGGGTGGCTGGGGTGGTACCATAATCAGATTGAAAACGGCAACCCGATCAAACTATTGACACTGTTGAAAGGTTGGAAACGAAGCGGCTCACCTGCATCGGGGAGTAACCATCCCAATGTCCATGCGAGGCGTAAGTGTGGACCTGGTAGAATGTCAGGACACCCTGCAAATACACAGCAAGAAATAAATGACCCGGTCTAGGAAATTATCAAAAATAGTAGTAAACACTCTCTAAAACAACCACCGAAATGAAGTCTAATTTGAGGTCTTCAATGTTGGAATAGATTAATACAGGATGAAAGTTATTCAGAAAGTTCGCATAGGAGCTTTCTGCATTACTTTCTTCCTGCATTAAGCAACTACAGTAAAACATGTCTTAACCCTTCTCTTGCTGAATTTTAAAATACATTTCTCCTTCTTTACCCATGCCCTGTTGTATAATTACATATATCTTCACTGTGTACAAGTATTTCGCTGCGCAATCACTGCTGTGGAATGCACTGGTTGCACAATCAACTTGTAAATAGTGCAGACCCTGATGAGACAGCTCCTGCAGGAGCTGTCTCATCTGGGCCTTCACTATTTACAGGTAGGTATATTGGCGTGAATAGCAAGCGAAGGGTTAAGCGGCCATCAAAAAGAGGTCTAATGATGGGTCTGTATTGCATGTGGTATCTTAATGCAGATCAAAAGCAACACAGAAACCTCCAATAGCAGCTTTTTGCATTACTTTTGCCCAGCATTAGACAACCACTTGCATTTTTAAGAGTCCTACGTTCGATAAATGAATGGTCGCTTATGACAGGTTTAGAAATATATATGTGTGTTTATTCATTTAGCAGCTGTTTTAAAGAGGCTCTTCTTTAAACGGATCTTTTCAAACAATGGATTCATATCAGCCGTGGCGTTACTGCACCTAATCAGGATCAAAACTATCAGTCACGTGATTAACTACATGTTCGAAACGCAGCTGATCCATATCTATAATTTCTCTGAATTATTTCTACATGCCAACAGCGAATGCAAACAATTTAGATCCATATGAGACGTCGAGAAAAAGTAAACATGTTTGTCTATTTATGGTGTCACCCCTACCGAACGGCTCAGTCTAGTTGGCTTATAAGACAGCTCATTTTATTGCACAGTACATCCCGATTCCTCATCTTAATACCAGGTACATGCAGGCAATCGATAAACACTAGGTGTTTCACCTACCGGCCATATCAGAACGAGCCACTGACGAGGATCGACCATTGGACTTCCCGGTCCCGAAGCGATGTCCACTAGGACACGAGATTGATTACTCGTCGTTTCACAGGATCCAAATTGTTTGACACTCTTGACTTGGACTATATATTTGAAGAGGAACGAAGAATAAAATTACAGAACTGAAGCAGACGATTATTTTGCAGACAACAATTACAAAGCCCGCAAAGAGATCTAGACCAGCAATACAGTATACCGGTACATTATGTATCGGAGATTTTGCCAACGTGTGGATACAGACCGGACACGATGTCTGTTCAGGATCTATACTGTCTGTCAGATAATAAATTATCATTTGACCCTTTGTCTAAAAGAGACATCTTTTAATGCATTTGCAAACAGAGTAGACCCAGATCAGACGGCTCCTGTATGAATAACCATGATGTAAAGGGTTAAATGGCTGTCATAATTACTAACGGAACTTTTCCCACCGGCTTGTTTGAGACATGTATCTTTCCAGAGGTTATGGAAACCAAACTCGTCCGTGTTGGATTTGGGGTTCCATGATCCTACTGTTACCATAGCACCAGGGTCAGTCCTAAGGATGGCATCAGCTTGCCAGTTTATGAACCTGAAACAATGATTCTTATTCTCTTTTTAACATCGAATGTCAATCGTAAATCATACTTTTATCTTATTACTAGTAATGTATGAAATAATGATTATGTATATTAATAACATGATTTTTAAAATTTCTTTATGAACAAGAGGTTGTTTGTACCATGACAGAATCTGTAGAATCAGATCTGTATTATTTCATATGTAAACAGTGAATATGCGTGCATGTCAGCTAAAGAGTTAATTGCACTGTGGTCCTTATTGGAAAGTGCAAAATGATATTAATAATAGCAAAAAGTTTTGCACAACAACAATGACGCCAAAAGCAATATCGCGATGTTTTCTTAGAACAAACAGTTGTGCTTGATAAAACTGAAAAATAAATTCTTCTATATCGGGTACATACATGTACTATATACAGTAACATCTCTTTGAAATGGCCATTGGCGTAACATTTTATCCCATAAATACACCTGTAAACGCCTTTTGGAAACAGAGTAAACCCAGATCAGACAGTTCCCGTAGCAGCCGTTTGATCAGGAGCCGCTCTGTTTGTTTATGAAATGGTCATGGTCAAATATTATGTTCATTAGGCATTATAAAGCTTCAGTTAATAATTATTGTATAAATATTAATGAGATAATAGGTTAATGTTAATGTACAACGGAAGTAATGCAGAAGAAAGTCGTTCTTGGCATTTTCTGCATTACTTTCGTTGTGCATTAAACTTTCATTTGTCTTAACTCTTCTCTTGCTGAATTTTAAAATGCATTTCTCCTTCTTTACCCATGCCCTGTTGTATAATTACATATATCTTCACTGTCTACAAGTATTTCGCTGTGCAATCACTGCTGAGGAGTGCACCGGTTGCACAGTCAACTTGTAAATAGTGCAGACCCTGATGAGACAGCTCCTGCAGGAGCTGTCTCATCTGGGTCTTCACTATTTACAGGTACGTATATTGACGTGAATAGCAAGCGAAGGGTTAAAATTAGACTTCTTTCAAGTGACAGTCATACAGAGGGTCCGATGTTTGTCACATATTACTTATTTCATGCATGTTTACTAAACATAGTAACTAATAACAGAATGAGACATGGATCAAATTTAACACTGGCTAACTCGCTAAATGCCAGTTGATGTTTCTGATTGCCAGTGCCAAAATAAGCACTTGCTAAAAATGAAAGATTAGTTTCAAAGTTAGAGGCTTTGTAAACCGCTTTATACAAATGATAAAATTTCATTGGTACGGTAAGTGAAATTTTGCCATTCTCTATCTTTGTTATTCTGCGAGTAGGTATGATTCGTATAAATGGAATCTGCCCCCAGCCTACTCGTCCTTATAAAGGTTCTGTCTTGTCAAACCATTTTGGGAGGGTCTTTTACAAAGGGATGTATAAATGGTGGCATTGTCTAGAGGGGAGCCCCTGCCCAAGTTTTCAATTTTGACCAAAAGTGTGATTCATCAAATACAGATTTTATTCTAAGCTTTGTAAACCGCTTTATACAAAGGATAAAACTTCATTGGTAAGTGTAATTATGCCATTCCCTATCTTTGTTATTCTGTGAGTAGGTATGACTCCATATTAAAATGTATAAATGGAATCTGCCCCAGCCTACTCGTCCTAATAAAATCTCCGTCTTGTCCAACCATCTTGGGAGAGTCTTTTACAAAAGGGTGTATACATTGTGGCACTGCCTAGGGGGAACCCCTACCCAATTTTTCAATTTCGACCTGTTTTTGTTTGTTCGAAAGTGGGTGATTAATCAAATACATATTTTATTCTGTTACAATCAAAGATTTAAACAAAACGTAACGTCAAATGCCTCAAAATTGCCCCAGCTGAAGTGTTATTTATCGCCTTGAAATTTTACCTTAAACTGTCCATTAGAAATTAATATTTCCCATTATACATTGAGTTTTTTTTACACAAGTGTGATTTAATTACATTTGTAATAGTTAACAGTATAAATATCTATCTCAAATACCAGTTTGAAGATCCCAAAGTAGGTATCTAAAACAGCCTTTTGTCATTCTTAAATATTTTGTCTGCTTGAATCAGTGAAAGGTGGTTTTTTTCCTTCAGGAAAGCGAGCTCATGCGAGATTGCATTAACTACACAACTGCTTTAAATCGCTGACCAGATTAGAAATGTTCACCATAATTTATTGCCCTCTTCTGTTGTCCATGTCTTGTGTGACTCCAAAGTCATATTATCTTACTTCTGTGACAGTGTTGTCCGTGTCTTGTGTGACACCCAAGTCATATTCATTTACTTCTGTGACAATGTTGTCCATGTCATGTCTCTTGTGTGACTCCCAAATCATATTCTGTTACTTCTGTGAAAGTTTTCCTATTTCATTTTCTCCTTAAAGATCCCTCTGATCAGGGTCGGCACTGTTTGCCATATTGAAATGTTTTGCAGAAAACAATTATAAATAGTCGAAAACGGCCTAGGTTGTATAGGAAAATGGAATTGTCCATTGGAAGTTTCAGTGGATGAATGAGTTGCATATAAGGGATTTAAAATGGGTGGTCAGTGGATATTAAAAATTATTAAATAGGAAAATAGAGAAAAAACAAGTCTGAAATATTGTTGTTTGTCTCTCTGCCATGGAGGAGCGAAAGTGAGGTTGCGGTGTTTGTGTTTGCTTTTTCAGCGTTGGCATCAAACAATTGGATTTAGCTCCAATGTTAAGTTTTCGTTTTATCCACTTTTGCTAAAAAGGTACTGCAGCTACAGTTGCTCAACTTCACATGCTCATGCATCTTGATGAGTACAGCATGTTGCATTGGAGTTTAGTGACCTGTGACCTTGGCTAAAGTTTTGGTCAGTGATAGACAAAAGTACTGCAACTTCAACTTCACATGCTGATGTGCCTACATTTACCTTGAGCATTAGCTTTTTTGTTAGCTCTGTTACCCAAAAGGTACAAGTGCTTCACATACCATACACACTTTGGATACAGATGTGTCTAGTATGAATATGTGGAATCATGGGTATATCTGGGACAGGCAAAACATTTAATTCTGCAGAATTCTTGTTTTGGGTCACCTATTTTAATAGGATTACCAGGATACTGATTGATCCTTATTAAAAAATGATATACAATAATACTGAGGTAATTCATATGGATTTTGGTAACCAAACTTGCTTCTGCGACTGATGTCTAAAACTACTTCTGTGACTTCTGCATAAGCACGGTGCTGTGCATACGCTTTTTGAGTTGGCACATAAGTAAAGTTTACTGTTACACAATCATCGCAGTCACACAACTACCCGCCAGTAGGTCCGTGACGGATAGACGGACAGACAGACAACTCTCACGAAAATAATATGTCTCCCCCATATAGATATGGGAGGAGAGAGACATAATCATGATCACATGTCTGTCTGTCTGTCAATGGCAAAACACTTTAGCTTTGATCACAAATTGTGTGTTAGGATAACACTGAAACATTGGTGATCATTCACCTTATATTAAGTCTATACACTGAAACCCAGGTGTAAAAGGAGCCGATTTCCTATAATATAATATAAAATAATATCTTGATAGAGTGATTCAGACAGCAGGAAATTGCAACATTCAATGCGGCATACCAAAATATTTTCGGCTACCAAAAAACTAAAAAGTAAAAAGTCGTCTTCTTTCTTATATCGCCGAGTCTAACAGTGACTATAACAGTAACTCTAACAGTCGGCGATATAAGAAAGAAGACGACTTTTAACCCTTTAATTGGTGAATACTTATTTAGAAATAGTGAACGTGTGAATATTAATTAAATGAAAATTTACAATGGCATCATGAAGAATGGAATTTGTTACTAAGGCAGAAACTGTAGAATCAGATCAATATTATTCAATAAGCAATTAGAGAAGACCCTATCAAACGGTTCCTACAGGAGCAGTCTGATCTGGGTCTACACTGTTTGAAAAGGTGTAAAAACCGTACCTTGTCGTTAAGTTGACTATTCCAAAAGCTTAATGTGAATATATAGGGATTTGCCAAAAATAAAGTGTAACATGACAAACAGTGCAGACCTTGAGGAACCCTCTTATTTTGGTCTACACTGTTTGTAAAACACATAAGTGACTCTTGCCACGCACTGTAAGGGTATACGAATACCCAACACTTGCCTTTGGTACTCCTGTGGTGTGTACAGTTGCCCTTCCCAGCCGGCCCCACTTCCGGATAAATTAGTGGTGTCAAAGCAAGGGTTGCTGTTGTGAAGTCCGACTTTCAATTCACCCTCGGGTTCGTTGATGATGTCCCACCCTCCAAGAGCTGGCTCGTTCTTCAGAGCATTCACCATCGGTATAAGTGCGTGGTTAATGTAAGACTCGAGCTTATTCGTGTCTCTTATTAGGCCATTCAACCTGCAAACAGATGCTTTAGAAAACGGATTCTCAACTTCTATAATCCATATTAACTGCATTTCTCTATGAACCCTGTCGAATAATCATTTTAAATGAATCATTTGAGGGACGTTTCTTAGTCCTGTGTGCATATTGTGTGCATATTGTAAAATATATGCTTTACAGTTTATTGAATCACTCAGCACATATATACAACATGTGACATGAGGAAGAAAATACAACTAAAGTGTAATTATTACAATAAGAGACCAGACTGTGGGTTATACACAGAATCAAAAACCAATTTCAGAAGATAAACATGTGAACAAAAAGAACAACAGGTATCCATAAAAGAAAAATGGGCACATGCAAATGTTAGCAATCGTTCTATTTGTTTATTTCTAAGTATTTTGGTCGCCAGATGGGTGTCTAAAGTAGTTCAGAACTACGTATACAAATTTGCTTAATCTAAGGACAATATTTTCATCATTCTCATTCATAAGAGACTTGAAACTAAGACAGTTAGCATTTCCTGTATATTTATCAGGTATTAGCTGTTTACGTAATTGTCTAAAGTGGGCACATTTCAGTAAATAATGAAATCCGTCGGCAATGTCGCCAGAGTTACAGACGGTACAAAGTCGGTCATTACGTTCTATGTTTGACCATCTAAGCTTTTCTATTGGTAAATGGTTGTTACACATTCTAAAGTCTATAACGCTATGGGTGCAAAAAGGTGACAGCACATCGAAAAAGTGTTCATACTGTAACTCCGTCTTATGCACGTGGTAATTAATATACTTTTGCGAATCTAAAACAGTGCTATACCAAGCTTGCCTGTACTGGTCCTGTAGGAACTTTTCGACCTTACTCAACAGAAGAGTTTTAGAACCGCCAAAGTACTGATTAATCCATATATAACTTAACCCACATTCACTTTTTATTTTGCCTTCCAACAGTGGATTTAGCAGAACCAACTAGTACACTTTCAATGTTCGCGACATGTTCATACTATTCTGGTCGAATGTAGTTTCATCGTTAGAAAGCTTATGTTGTGATTCGTCAATGACTGACATATCGATATTATCAATGAAACATTGTATGCTATTTTCATTCCATTTACGGATTTTATCTATTGCAGCAAACAATGAAGCTCCTGTTCAGAGGGCGCATTCAGGTATACATTGTCCGCATATGTCCATTCTAAGGGATACTACCCATCCTAGGGATATATGTATTAGCCATATCAATAATTGAGTTATCCTCGCTGCTTTCGACGCTAGCCAACCAAAGAGGTCAGGGTAAATCGTTTGAATGCTGAATTTTCAGAGTTTCCTTTAAGAATAAATCAAAGTGTTGGCTGCAGACGCTGCAGTATTCATTGTAATGAATCAATGTGTTGAAAAACACAATTTCTGATATCGACTAAGTCTGTTTTGGCATAAAATTGCGTATCTATAAAGGAAGGGATACCACTCTTTCCAGTGGGCAATCGCTTGCATAAGGTCATCCGACGCGATCTTCTTTATTCAGTGAGTAATCGCCTCTGGGAGAATACTTTCATTCATATTATGGTCACGCGATTTCGTCATGTGAATGATATTTGTATATTCTTGCGCCCTTCTTACACATTGCTATATCTTGTTGCACATACTAAACCAACGCTAATGTTACGAATCATTTTTATGTCAGAATCACAAAAAAATCCTTTTTTAATAAATAGCCACTTATCTCTTTTATCCGTTGCATTAATGAAATACCACAAAATATACCACAAAACCCGTATAAACCCATTTTACTTTATTACCATCAAGCTTTTCTCTGACTTAACCAGTCAGCCATTTACGAGGAAAGCTTATAAGGGTCACCTAGAGGGAACTGATAATTAGGACACGCACGTGATAAAACAATAAGCGACTATTTAGCCGCATTTCCCTCTCGGTAGTCTCAAACTATGTAGGCCAAATGACTAGATAAGCATTCTGATGGGTGTTTTATGGGACACCGGCAATAAAATCAGCATTTTTAAGAAAATGAGCTTAGTGGAAAATGGCACACATATTATAAGCTCTGGATATAAATTGAAAGCTATAGATACTTATCAGATTACGCATCACAATGGGGTCTTTCTATTGTTTTTTATGTTTTTGACAGATGCAAATTTAAAGGAGTCGGCTTTTTCAAACAAGCATAACTTCTGTAATTAGTGTCCGAATTTGAATCGATTACATTAGATTTTCGGCATATCAAAAAGCATTGTCTCAGTGAGGGATCCGTGTCACAATGTTTCGATGTCTTGCTTCGGTCGTCTAACATCAAAAGAAACGTAGCGGGAAGCAGAATTTTAGGAGTCTTAAACCTAAAATGTTGCATAACTCCTAAACGGGGGATTTTATCAACAATCTGTGACACGGTTTCCTAGACATGTTAATGAGTTACACATTGGCCACATGTTAGAACTTTAGTCCGAAATATAAACATGTAATCGCTGTTTAAATTTTTTTGAAACATGCACATTTAAATGTCGATTTTGATAGGATTGTCGACGTTTTCGATAAATACTAAAATAAGTTAATATAACTAGCCAACTAAGTTTAGAAACAATGCTATTTGATAGTATTAAATACCATTGTTGATAGCTAGTGCTAATCATATCTCACCACCTTAAACGCCTTTTGTATCCATCGAATGTACCTCTATAAATTGCACTACACTACTATAAGGAATGGCAGTTGTCAGATATGTCGGTTAGGCATGGATCTAAATGTATTAATTCAGCAAGAGAAGGGTTAAAATGCTTCCAACAGATTTCTAGTAAATTAACCACTGATATAAGGAGGTTGGGGATTAGTCGTAGGGTGTGTGTCGCTGAGGTCTTACATATATCTGACCGAAGGTCTTAGGTGTATCTAAGGTCTTAGGTGTACCTCACTGTCTGAGGTCTTAGATGAACTTGACCGAAGTCTAAGGTGCATCTCACTTAGGTCTTATATGTACCTCACTGGTCTTTTGTGTACCTCTCTAAGAGCCATGGGTGTACCTGACATATGTCATATGTGTACCTGACTTTGGCCTTATAGGTACCTGGTTTAGGCCTTAAGTGTACCTCACTGAGGTTTTAGGTGTAACTCACCGAGGCATTAGGTGAATCTCAATGAGGCCTTAGATATACCTGACTGAGGTCTTAGGAGGTACCTGACTGATGTCTTAGGTATACCTGACTGGGATCTTAGGTATACCTGTAATGTTTGCTTTCTTTCTTTGCTCCGTTCCACAATGTGAAGAAGACGAGGATGCCGTACTGCTTGGCATCGTGGAGGAAGGTCCTCATGTCGGCGATGAGCGTCCCCGATGCATCTGTCTTGTCCACATAACCTTGACTGGTAACATGGGGCGAAGTCTCGCCCTCTATGTGTAACCAAACTCCTGGTAACAAAAAATTAGTAATAGTTTAAAGCTGGCATGCGAAACCCCATCATCAAGGGTTATTAATATGGAAAATAACTATACTCTTTCTACAGATTTTGTCATGGCCAAAAAACCTGTATTAATTTGACATTACAAAAATATTAGTGAATTAATATTTATTTATGAACTTTGTTTGTAAATGGGTTTTACTTCGCTTTAAGAGCATTTCAGTCATATCGCGATGTCGAGATAGGTACTTGTGGAAGAAGACCCCTGAAGTATCATTTCGCTCATAAAGTATTCATTAGGAAAGTGTTACTACTCACTTATTGAGTTACCACCCGAGGCATGCAGCTGACTCAATGTATGTTTGTACGTGTTCCTGACGTGTCCACTGTATTGATGATTTCCGAAGTCGCGTGTATAGTTAACCCATGCCTGATTGACACCGTTCAAAAACACCTTGTGTCCGTCCTTGGTGAAATGGGTACCAGACACGTGCAAGCGACCGGCAAGAGCGCCTAGAATATGTATACAAAGTAATAAGAAAATCACGTCATGTTGTATACATATAGCCATAAAGATTCTCGGTCATTATCTGTAAGAAGTACTAGTAGTAATGCGTATTCTCGATAACTATTTTTAAGAAGTAGGAATAAATATTTTTGATCACCATCTATTAAATATAGTATTAAAGATTCTCGATCACAATCTGTACGAAGTATTAATAAAAATAGGTTTATGTATCATTATCTGTAAGAAGTAGGAACACACATTAACGACAATTTTCTGTAAAAAGTTGGAATAAAGAATCTCGATCACTATGAATATAATGTAAAAAGTAGGAAAACATTTTCTCGACATCTATCTGTAAGAAGTAGGAATACATATTCACGAAGTATTTGTAAGAAGTAGGAATAAAGATTATTGATCACTATCTGCTAGAAGTAGGAATAAAGATACTCGATCACTATCTGAAAAAAGTAGTAACAAGAGTGTTCCGAGTAACACATATGTCACCCGCTCGCAGCTGACACAAAAACTGTTAATATGCTGGAGTGAAATCAGAACAAAGGGGAATAACTCAAAAAAAGTATTGTATGCAGAGTGATGGACCTTAGTTACGTCAATGGTCTTCAATGAGAGGAAGACACATGTGAAATTTGAAACCTCTATAATGATTAGTTTAGAAATGACAGCCAAAACAGAAAGTGTGAAAAAAGGGGAATAACCCAAAAGGTATTGCATGCGCAGTGATGTATCTTAGTTACATCAGTGGTCCTCAATGAGAGGAAGACACATGTGAAATTTAAAAGCTCTATAATGATTATTTGAGACATGCCAGCCAAAAAAGAAAGTGTGACGGACTGACAGACAGACGGACATACAGACTGACGACGGAAAAGTGATCTCTAAGTGACACTCTGCCTCTCGGCAGTTGACACAATAAAAATGCTCGACCACAATCTGTAAGAAGCAGTAATACTTATTTATCGACCACTATCTGTAAGAAGTTGTAATACACATTCCTCGACCACTACATGTACACAGTAGTTATAAAGATTATTGACATATATCTGTAAAAAGTAATAATAAAGATGCTCGACCATTAATTTCGCTTAAAGTCGCTTAATTTTTATATGTAAGGAATAGCACTAAATATGCTCAATGGATGTTTCACTAAAATAAATGCAATGTCATTACATATATGTTGTACTGAAGCTCAAATAACGAACACTTCATAAGATTTTCAAAATCACGCATGGGTTTTATAATTCAACTCTTTATATGTTCTATATGTATTTCCAGTTTCAATACCTACTGAATATTCATTGACAAAAATGTTTTAATGTTGGTATGTTGGTATGTTTTATTTGCAAAAGACATACATGTCCATCAGCATTATATAATACATAGTAAAAACAAGTAATGACGGGCAGTCATTCATAATATGTAATGCTAAATGTGTCTTATTAACAAACACTACAAATGACAAACATTGCGGACTCGGGCCAGAGGGCTTCTTAGGAGCCCCCTGATCTGTGTCTACACTGTTTGTACACCAAGAGTGTGCCAATTAAGGTCTTATGTGCATGGTTTAACACTGTACACCCAAAAAGACAAACAGTGCGGAACCAAATCAGGGGGCTCCCCAAAAGCACTCCGATTTGTGTCTACACTGTTTGTACCCTGCAAGTGTACTAATTAAAGGTACATGGTTTATAACTGGCGAGCACACCCTAAAGACAAACAGTGCGGAACCAGACCAGGGGGGGGGGGGTTCAGGAGCCCCCTAATCTGTGTCTACACTGTTTGTACATTACAAGAGTGGCAATTAAAGAACTTGGGCGCATGGTTTAAAACTGTATACCCAAAAAAGACAAGCAGTGCGGAACCAGATCAGGGGGCTCTTCAGAAGCACACCGATCTGTGTCTACACTGCTTGTACTTTACAAGTGTACCAATTAAAGGTACATGGTTTATAACTGGCGATCACATCCAAAAGACAAACAGTGCGGAACCAGATCAGGGGGCTCTTCAGAAGCACTCCGATATGTGTCTACACTGTTTGTACCTTACCAGTGTACCAATTAAAGGTACATGGTTTATAACTGGCGAGCACACCCAAAAGTCAGACAGTGCGGAACCAGATCAGGGGGTTCTTTAGGAGCCCTCCGATCTGTGTCTACATCGTTTGCACATCGAAGGTTCACTCATTAGTGGTGCATGCTTTATAAATGACGAGTACACTCAAAATGACCAACATTGCGGACTCAGACCAGGGGGCTCATTAGGAGCCCTCTGATCTGTGTCTGCACTGTTTGCACATTTCAAGTGTTCTCATTAGAGGTACATGGTTAATAAATGACGAGTACACTCAATATGACAAAACAAAACAGTGCGGACCAAGATCAGGGGACTTCATAGGAGCCCTCTGATCCGGGTCTACCGCTTACACATCGCAAGTGCACTCATTGGAAGTGCAAGGTTCATAACAACTGACGAGTACATCGCTAAGGTGTTAATGTACTGGGAAAGCACAAAGTATTAGGTTTAGTTGCGGCGTGTGGCTTTTCCGTTACGATACAAGATTAAATGCTTTGTAAACATAAATACTTAAATTTCTAATTTCTTTCTTGTTCCCGGAGGTGAGCAGTTCGATTAGTATTGGGATGTTGGGTCTCTGCCAATAATATTTGTTAATGTAAGTAGACCTTAAGCAGCTATATTTTCTACATTGAAATAAAAAATGAAATTCATCTTCGAGTTCGTGACACTCTAAACACTTTCTGTTGTTAAGAGGCACGGGCTTAGGCTTTTTATATCGACCTTTCTCTACTTCTAATTTGTGTGAAGATAATCTCAATTTAGTTAATGCTATTCTAAACTTTGTAAATGTTACATGATTCAGGTAGTCTTGAAAGCCAAAATTGGAAAATAATATGTAAAAACGAGCTTATGGCGAGCTCTCTAATCTAGCCTGCCAATTCTGCATCATGTTGTCTTTCAATCTTCGTTTGAAAACAGACAGAAAATACGAGCTATTTCCGACTCCCTGAAATAACCAAACTTCACAAAAACCTAATTCTGACAGCATCTTTTTCACAAGGGAAGCCCAATTATCTTTTCTTGGCATTTTTTCAATGTCATTTACAAGTGTAATATATGCACATTTTATGTATTTTGTATCCGAACACTGTACAATTTTCAACCAATAATTTACTATTCTTAGGAAACGATTGTACTGCAATGGAAGACGCCCTAATTCCCCATATACCATATCTGTTTGCGTACTTTGCTTTACGTGTAATAATCGTTTACAAAATTGTAGGTGTACTTTCTCGATTTTGTCAGCCTTACAAAATCCCCAGACTTCACAACCATAACAAAGAATTGGACTAACAAGTTTGTCAAAAAGTTCTAGATAATGTTTCAAAGGTATTCCCTTAAAATTGTGCAAATATTTATTCAGTTTAAAAATTGCCTTCTGTGCTTGTCCGGACAGAGTAGCTTGTGCCTCAGAAAATGCCCCTCCAGTTGTGAATACAACCCCTAGAAAAACAAATTTGCTTACAATTACCAATTTGCTATTACCATAAAAGAAACTAATATCCCGCCTTGGTAACCCCCCTTTTCTGAACACCATACATTTTGTTTTAGAAGTATTCACAGTCAGTTTCCATTTCATACAGTAATTTTCAAGAATATTAAGACCTTTCTGTAGACCTTCTGCAGATTCTGACATCACTATGATATCATCGGCATACATCAGTATGAAAAGTTTGAACATATCAAGCTCGACTCCATCGGCTCCCTTTAGTGAAAATTCTTGTTCCAGGTCATTTAGATACATTGAAAACAGGAAAGGTGAGAGAGATTCCCCCTGTCGTACTCCTAAATTACAAACAAAATCGTCGCTGAGCATATTTTCATATTTGACTTTGGCCTTGATTTCAGAATACATCGATTTAATAACATTAAGAATATTTCCCCGGACTCCTGATTTAATCAATTTCAACCACAGATTTTCCCGTACTACATAGTCAAACGCCTTCGTAAAATCTACGAAGGAGCAAAAAAGTTTTTTACCATTGTTTAATTGATGTGTAATAACACTATGCAATATGAAAACATTATCTACCGTGCCCATATTTCGTCGAAATCCTGCTTGAGCCTCTATGTAAACATTATATTCTTCAGCCCAACAGTTCAAACGTGAATTCAAAATACGTGTGAAAAGTTTGCCGAGGCAGCTCAGTAGCGTAATTCCTCGGTAATTTTCCACATTATCAATACTAGATTTCTTGTGAATTGGTACTATATAGCCTTCAGACCAAACTTTGGGGAAATAACCCGCATTTAGAATTCTATTAAAAAGTTCATGTAAGTATTTTACAATATGGTGGTTACTGTGTTTAAATATCTCATTTATATATAAATCAGGTCCTCCTGACTTACCGTCCTTTAGATCCCTAATAGACTTAGTAATATCTTCTTGAGAAATCTCTGAATTTAGCTCATCGAACATTATTTGGAATTCGCCATTAATATACATGTACCTGTCATTAAAATACAGAACATCCTCATCCGGTTGATAAAAATCACTCTCCGGATTATTAATAGCTTTAAAATAAATTTCAAAATCTCGAGATGACAGTTGTTTAGACTTATTTTGCATATACACCCCTTTTAACATCTTCCAGTACATCTTTGCGTTTTTGGTCTTTGCTTCAAGTAGTTTTTCTGTTTTATTTTTATCAAAATTATTTCTACTTTGCCTCAGGGTTCGCTTATATACGGAACGTGCCCTAACTAAATCTTCTCTATTATTTGCTGAAGGATCTGATCTAAAACTGTTTAAATGCTGATAGAAAGTGTCTCTGTATTCTTCACACTTGTCATTAAACCAAGGCTGCTTTTTGCCTGTTCTGCTCTGTTTATTACCAGTAACGGTGTCCGAATGAAGTTTCTTCTTAAAAACCAGATCGCAGCGGGATTGCAAAAGATTATTAAATTCTGACAAATTTTTATCAATACTTTCACCATCGTTTGCAGTTTTTACATTATCTGTTAAGCCTGAGATTTCATTTATAAAACCATCCGAATCGATCGAATTCAAAAATTTATCTTTTTTATCTTCATCAAACTTATATTTGTACTGAATCTTTGTAAAATTCTGGTATTTGTTTTCTACAACAATTTCCTGTTCTACAAAATTAGTATATGATTTAAGAGTAAATGTTATAAGACAGTGATCCGAAATGATATTTGGATCGTGCACTGCAAATTCAGACACCAAATCTAGCATATTTTCGCTTATCAACACATAATCAACCAGAGACTGACCTTTAGTTCCCACATATGTACAATTACCTATTGACTTGTCATCGCCAAAACGACCATTCAATATACGAATGCTCGTTTCTTTGCACAAACTAGTTAAAAGTCTGCCATATTCATTTACAACCGAATCCTTTGAGTGACTTGTTGGCAATTGCAAATCAAATGTATAATCATCTGGCAAAACATCTGCTTGTAAAAATACATCATTTTCAACAAAATCATACAATGTGCCACTTCTTGCATTAAAGTCACCACAAACCAAGAAATTACAATGATTTTCTGCAAGACTTTCAATTTCGACTATATCACTGTAAATTTTGTCAAAGCTTGATAATTTATCATTTTGCGCCTCACTGCTGGATCCCTGTGGGGGGGGGGGGGGGTTATAGCAAAGACATAGAAAAAAATCACCATTTAGGCCAAATGCATCACTGTCTAAATGTAACCAAAGAATATTATCGTCAGTACATTTATACAGCATATTGTCAGTTACCAATTTGTCACGGACATAAATTACAACTCCGCCAGAATCTCTCTTTGCATTAAATGATCTTTTTCTATGTAACGCAAAATGTTTCAATCCTTCATATTCAATATCGCTCAATTCATTTGTCCAACTTTCTACAAACATAATCAAGTCACACTTGTCGAAAATATCAGCTATTTCCTTACTGTTCAGTTTGTTTAGGAGCGACTGTACATTTAACAATGCAAATCGAGTACACACTGCGCTGTCCTATGTATGTGACACCCGCTTACCCGTGTCAGAGGTTATAGTTTCACCTGCCTCGTGCGAAATCCCCTCACTACTCACCAACGGTATCGTGTCATCTGTGTTTACACACTCTGTATGTTTATTAGAAGAAATTTGCTGTGTTGTGTTATTCGGACTGGATTTACATGTTGCACTTGGATTTAACAATGACTGTGATTGCGAATTATGTTCATCAATGGATAATTGAGAGGATATATGCTGAATCGTGTCATTCTGTGAAGAAGACACACCGTGTGTTGCACACGGTTGTGTTTTCTGCACATAATTGCCATTCACACTCACAGGTATGTTTGATCTTTTCACTTGTTTACTTTGCGCACTGTGCGATTGCTTTACATCATTGTTCTGTTCATCACCGCTTATGAACTTTCGCTGAGTCTGATCGCGATCTCGATCGCTGTCGGATTCAGTGTCTGCATTATAGGCTTGATCCTGGTAGGCTTGGAGTTTCGGATTTTGACCCTGATCACGCTGACGTTCTGTCTGCGGGTTGCTGCTGCGGGGTGGTTTACTAGTAACGTTTCGATTTGGCACAGCTGACTGTGTATAGCCCGTGTTTTGGGTGTAATCGAAGGATGAACGCTCATGCATTAGCTCGTACCAGCCAGGAAATTCATCTATTACTGTTTTTCCGTCGATTTCCACTCTTGCCGGATACTTCAAGGCAACTTTAGATCGCGGGTTATCTTGGCGCAGTTTCTTGAAGTCATTCCAGATGCATCGCCTTGCTGCCGCAACCTCAGACGGATAATCACGGTCAATAGCGAACTCTGAGCCCTTGAACTTGGCCGCCTGATCAAAAACGTAGTCTGCATCTTCCTTATTTCGAAATGATACCAGAATAGGCCGTCGCACGACGTCGTTCCTACGTTTGGCCCTCTTAACCGGCCCAACATACCACCCTACTCGATGTACGTTTACTATACACAGCTGTCTGGGGTCTACCTCCAGCCAGTCATGTATCACATCGTTCACTAGGTCATGCAGGTTCTCATTTCTCGTGTCTTTGAAACCTCGTAGAATTATGTTATTTTGTTTTTGTCTTGTTTCAATGTCAATTTGTCTGTATGCGAGTGTCCTAATATGTCTGGAATTAATGTCTATACCACGCTTTGTTTCGTGTAGTTCTTCGTCATGTTTGTTTACTCTCGACCGCAGTCCGTGTATTTCTTGCTGAGCCCCTTGAATATCTAACAGTTTCTTAAATATTGCACTGAGTTGATCATCTTTAGACAAGCTCTCAAAAGTTTCTAGTTCTACACTACCTGTACGGTTTCTCTTACGTTTTCTCTCACGATGAACCTGCCATTCGTCGGCATTGCCTGGCTGACCCCACCCACCAGCTTCGTACGGGTTGCTCGTTTCGACATTGAAAACAAGTCCATTTTCGGTCTCAGCATCACTTGAATCTGACAGCATGTCTTCAATATTTACCTCACTCATGACTAATTTAATGTTTTTGTACGTTTTTCAAAATTACTTCTGAAGAAATGTCCATGTAAAAATTAATTTCTAGGTCTTGCGATTTTCACCACGTCATCACTATAGCCCGCCATTACATATAATGAAACATGGAAATAAAGAAACAAATCTTTCAAATTTCGTTAGCAAACAGAGCAAACACTGATCAGACGGCTCAGTCTACTCTGGGTATACCTGTTTGCAGATGCGTGAAAACATTTCTACATCTGCCGTAGTAGCCTTTTACAACCAAATTGTGTAGTGGTAGCGCCAGACTGACCGCACGGACATCGTACGGTATTACTGTGGGTGTCGGGCGGCTGTCGTGTAATTTAATAAAGAACTACGTCGGTCGCACAGACGCCGTACGGGCGCCGAACGGTGACGCACAATTATAGTAAATTCAAAAAGAAGAATTACACGGCCAGAGTTTAGCTAATCTTACTATTGTCATGCTTTTGACCAGACGTTACCCTGTCGCCAGTTTGTGTCGACATGACATGTTGTAGTTACAATTTCAGCAAATGGAGATGCTTTTTACTGAATGTATATTTCCCCGTTTGTTTGTATTAATATGTCCCTCATATAACGGTGTTCCCTCCTCTTCAAACAGAGTAGACAAGATCAGAAGATTCTCTAGGAGCCGTCTGATCAGTGTCTGCTCTGTTTGCTTGTGGGAATACAAGAGCTGTCTGATCAGTGTCTGCTCTGTTTGCTTGTGGGAATACAAGAGCTGTCTGATCAGTGTCTGCTCTGGTTGCTTGTGGCATAACAAGAGCCGTCTGTTCTGGGTCTATTCTGTTTGCAAAGGCGTTTAAACGGCGTATTTATGGAGTAAAGGGTAATAGATGTTCTTACAAAGTAGATTTTTCTTTATTGAATTCGATCAGTTCTAAAATATTCTCAAAATAAAGATAGTCAC